>JAQGAK010000248.1:0-108556 GCA_034696945.1 Lipothrix lubbocki
GTGATAGCTCACTTTATGAGTGCATATAAGCTTTAATAATAAAGGATATCCATGTATTATTTAAGTATGTTCACGAGCTCTGTAATAATGGTCGACCGATCAACATTGCCCCAACAGCCAAAATCCAGTGCATGTAAGTACGTACGGAAGACGTCGTATGCCAGTTTATATCTAAAAATTGTTGAGAGAAAAAAACTAAATGCACCCAAGAATAAAATACAATGCACCACTAGACGCACAGATCAGTACAATGGGCTTCCAACAAAAGAGACGACTACTTGCTTTAGCGATCATACTTACCCACACAGATACATTTAGTAATACAAGTACCTGTGTATGTACAATATGGCTACAAAATTGTATTTACAGCATGTACCATTGACTCCCAAACTCCTCACACGTTCAAATGCTTATGGACAACTAAGCAACAATATAAAAAAGAGCAATCGTGCATCGGTTCATAGCGAATCGGATTAACAGACATTGAGCAAAGGTGTATTAATAATAAGTGAAGCTAACAATAAAAAAGAATAAGGCAGACTATATGGGGATAAAGGAGAAAAGTAACGCTAGCCATTGAAAGCAAGCATTATTATTCATCTTCACATCTTTAAAAATACTTTAAAAAATCTACTATTTACCATTTAAAGATGGGTACATACGTAACAGCATTGTGTACTTATAAGTATTTAATATGTGGGCTTCATGTACATATGAGTCTTTATAGAGTAACCTCACTCAGCTATATTTGAGAACCTTCCTGTATGTATGTGTGTTTGAGATCCCGAGAGTATCATATTGTTCCACATCTTCCTCCCATATTATACACTTCGTACTATCAACTCAATAACTTTTATCCCATTCACAATTTTTATTTCAAGACATATCATTACGTGCCCAAATCACTTGCAAACCCTTCTTCTGACATGAAATCATTATTTCTTCCTTATACACAAAGCATGCATGTTCGTCCACACAAAGCCTGTGTATCTGTTGCTACCAAGATCAAGAATGGATACAAGTTACAATGTCACAATCATGATGCTTGCACATAGAAAACTAATGTTTGGGTGTCAGAAATGCCGTAGGCTTAATCATATCGTAAAATAGCCATAACTGTATATTCTACAGATCACGCAAAATCTATGGATTTTATAGGGGTAAGTAAAGTAAGATAAGTAGATATTATGCTTACATTACAATAAGCATAAACTACATGGGGATATACTAGTAATGTGTGGACTACTAGTAATAAATGTAATGATCGATCCAAGTACCTTCTCATCTAAATATTACTGTTATATATATATACCTATTGCAACTTCCATAAACTTATTAAACTCTGGCCAAATAAATTTCAAATTTCATAAAAATGTAATAAAATGTTCTTCCCTTATTCAAGTTGTATGTTATCAAAAATATTGTTAACACATCTACTCAAAAACCGCTCCTGCAATGTATTGGAAACAATCGTAATATACTTCTCCTTTTGATTAAGTAAATACAACGGTTTTTAGATGCGGAGATTTAGATGCTGTAAATGCTCTCTATTACATCCTCGTATAATGTCTACTTAATAATAAATTCTCATATACGAATTAAAGACTATATCTCCGACTAAATGACTCAAGACAGTCTGTCAATTTCTAATATATGTAAGGATGTCTTTGATTTATGTTTACCAAATTCAGCTGATAGGCAAAATATTAAAATTACGACGGTACCAGTAGTAGGTGGTAATAAACTGCAACGCTATAATTAAAAATGAATTTGACGTATAGAGACGTACCAACACATTTCTTACTTTTATATTGCACCCAAACTTTACGGTCAATCTGAATTGCATGATTATTTTGAATATTTGCAATAAATTATTGAGAGGTATTTAACCGAAACGCTATGTATCGTGTTTGTCGTTTATGCCTTGTTTGCTTATACTTCCTTGTTTGAAAACACCCATAACATGATCTTAATGCTATGAACCTACTATTATATAAAATTATCATTAAAATCTTCGCAATATTTTTGTTGTATAGTGCATAAAAACATGGGGGATTCATGAATAAAAACACTATAGTTTACATGCAAATGGGTGTAACAGAACATGAGAAAATAAAACGATAAAGTAAATACAGTAAAGGATTTTTACGTTTTTTTGTGAAAATCAACTGTAATCTTATTCTTTACATAAGACTTGTCACTGTAGGTTGAATGAAATAATAAATCGCAGTTTACTATGTGAGCAATCTCAAAAGAAATTCAAATCAGGTTTTCCTCTTTAAAATCCCACAGACAAATAAATAAATATCTCGTCTGGTCAGTAGCATGGGAGCAGCCATTATACTCACCTTCGGGCCCCAAGAAGAGCAAGTGTAATACTGACCAATATACCTTTTGCTTCGATAACTGTACATGTCTATCCGTGAACCCTCAATAATATTGCATGATAATAACAACAAAAAAACATACGTAACAGACATATGCGGTAACGTATTATTCTCCTTCACCATAACTAATTCTAGGTTACGTTATATGTATGCATCCTCAATGACGTCGTTCTGAGTTTTATAAAGATGGGAGGATGTTGTTAGAATAAATTACTGAAAAGACTTTTTTCATATCTTAAATTCTTATGCAAAACAAGATGTTCACGCTTCAATGGAAATATTTCAGAAAGAGGAAGAATAATCATATGGGTGTTGGATAACTATTCTCTATATAGAGCTGAGAGGGCATTGTATCGATGATTACTATGCGTTGGTAGACAATATGAATTTTGTTGTTGGCAGACAGGAAAAATATTCTCTTGCATCTTAAGAATATTATCAAATTTTATTTAAATGACCAACAATTTATTTGAATCGTTCCACCAGAAATGTGTAATCATTACCAAATCAAAATGTCTATATTTGGAATAGTTTAAAAAAGAGGTTGGAATAACTTTTGACAAATTGGTGGACGATGTGGATGTGTCCAAGTATGTATTCTTGATTATGAATACAACGTACACCAGGCATATACATAATACATATGTGTACTTATACATCTTACATCCTATAAATGTACTCATAACATTTTAGCTTATGAATCTCTGACGTCTTTAAGCCAAATTCCTGAATGGATGAAGGAAAGGGATGCTAATTGTGCAAGGGCGGTGTGCGTTTAACTTCTCTTTAATTCAAGACGAGCCGTCCTGTCATCTCCTTGATTAAGGAAAGGAAAAAGAGTTTGGAATTTGCACACAATTTGTTATGCACATAAATACAATATAATATGGGAGAACTCAACATCAATTTACTTATACAACGATACATTTTAAAAGCAGACCATATGGTCGTGAGGAGTGAGCCAACGGAGTTTTGCTAAACGGGCAATAACTGACAAGAACAGAGTCCACAGTGAGATGTAAACTGCTATGTGTGTATGGACTACGTGATTCTGCAACACGTTTTCCATCCTTTGTCGTCATTCTTGACATAAAGTCGGAATCCTTTTCCTCATCAAGGCACGCGGTCAACAGAATTGAGTGCTAAACTTTACCTGTGAGAAGCGTAAAACTAATCCACAGATAGCTTAAACCTTTGCAATATCAATTTGAAAAATTCACAACCCGTTCTGAATAATTTGACGCTGCTTCTAATGAATGCATGCACACAAGCTTAATATGATGCAGAATCAGAAGCAATAAAATATTGAATAAATCTGAATACTTTCCAATATCCAATGTTTATAAATCACTTCGGAATTTGCAGGCTGAAGACCAGTTGGCAGTTGACAGCCAGTTTTGAAGTACATGCACCCAATCTTTATTCCAGGAAATGGAAAACTCTTTGAGCGTAGAAATAGTTGCAATAGCAAAATACACCTACATTTTCCAAATGAACACCTTTTCAGGTTACTTCCTTTCATTTGTGTATACCTATGCTCCATAAGTTTAGCTTGGCAAATGTGCATACCAACAAATGTGCAATCACCGAATGAGACTCTTCTTGGAACTTCAACGAATTTGTACAAACAATGAACAATGTAGAGCGCCAGTTGGTAGAAAAGAAATTACTCAAGTGTATTTTCCATAATGTTTACTTAGCGACAAACACTTTTTCGTTTATTGTCGGCTATCGTTAAAGGACCATCTTTAGAAATCCTACACAAGCCCTGCAATATTACAGCTGTGGAAACAGATTCAACCCTTGAATGGTTCAAGTAAGGGATTTACATGCTTAAAACTGTTGTTACTTACACATACATTAGATAAAATTATATATTGTAAAAACTCATGTGCTTAAACATAATGCAATTCATGCAATTCTGCCTGGTTTAACCATTTATACCAACAAGTCCCAACGATGCTTATTTATGTTTGAATAGGATTCAGAAAATCTGCAGGCACTATATGAGACTAGACACCAACGGTTCTTTAATCGTTGTCTGTCCAAACGTTTTACAGCCTTTTTTAGGTTTGACGGACTCCAGAAGATCCTTATATTAAAGATGTTGTTTTTGTTGTTGTCAATATTAGATCTTTTATGGACCTACAAATAGAGAGGTGGGTTGCTTGGCCTACATTTTTTGTGTCTACTACTCATTCGCATTTAATTTATTATACATCCCATGTGTCAATGCCAACTCTTCTGCGAACTTGGCAACAACATGATTTCTCCAGTGGAAACAGTTCCGGCTCTAGGTTTGCAAGCTCAAGTGGTTAAGACTCTCGTTTTGTGGTTGCATATTTATGAACGTGGTATACATACTAGATACGAATACTGAGAGAAGAATGTTAAAATAAAGAACACGCATATGGTTTCAGCCCCACATTAATATAAAACCCCAAAAATGCAGGGAACTACCCTGTTTGTAGGAATTTAAATCCCTCATTTGAATCCCTTGCATGAGAATCAAGCCCAGAAATAAAACTTAAGCGTGTAAATGCTTTTAAATGATTTACTCATATACATATAATAAGCACGTATCTTATGCATACCTGAAGGAAGTTGTGGTCTATGTCTAAGGATGCTACAAATATGTTTGTATACTTCTATATATATAAATAGACTGCTCACATAATGCACATGCACTTTGTAAAGCTTCCTCACTTTCGCTAATTATGAGAGTCAGAATACTTAGCCTAGAAAGACATACAAAGTGATGTTTGTACCCAGTACATTATGGTGACTGACTGCATCAAGTCTTTACATCAAATAAACTTAAAAAAAAGAAGCACCTTTTTGCATGTCTGTTATATGTATACATAAATGGTTCAGAAGCTCTAAAAGTTTTCACACACGAAATTTTTACAATTTAATAATATAAAGGAATTGGCAGCAGAAGATAATCAGTCATTCATGGAGTCGCGGTGAAATTTCGTATATAAAGAAAAATTTAACACGCCTTACTTTACAATAAACATGTGAACTTAACTTGTTGCCTAGAAAAGATTGTCTTTAGTAATACTACTGCTAAAACGATTAAAATGTTACTTTCTACCAGTGAAACATACTGATGAGATCTGAATCTTAAATCTGAGATGTAAACAATACATTTAACATGGATTTGTTCCAAGTCGTGTGCGACTAAATCCACGCTTCTGCCAGTGATTAACTATTTAATGACTGCACTGTACATATATTAGTTTTATATAAGAGCATCAGCTCTATCAGTCATCATATATGATAAATCTACATTCATTCAGGTGTATCTGTTATCCCTACGATTTTAAAACAACTGTGCATGTTACCATCTCGATAGCTGTTACAACTAAATAAGTATAACTTACAATTAGCTTAAAAACAACACATATTATGTTCGAGTGAAATTATTCGTGGGTCTGGAGAAGGCTAATTATGTTGTATAGCCATATAAGGTTCATACTTGAACACCTACAACTGAAATCATAAAAAGGTATTTAGTAGTAATTCATTTTAAATAATCAAGCATTGCGTACACCAAAGTCTGCTCTAATTGTCCGACTGGGTTTATCGACAATGTCAAATAAGGTTATAATGTATCTGTTATCTATAAATGAAAAATAATGAGCAGTAACGAGCTAAAACAAATAGTTGATTGCTTATGTTTCGTACATTTAACAAACATAGTTGAGAGGGTAGTGTGCCAAAGTCCAAGATTAAACACAGTGTGTAAAGTGTATACGTTATTAAAATTTAAATGGACTAATTCTGACATACTTGAGATCAAGTGCAAGAGATGTATTTAAAGAGAGGGGGAGAGAGCATAATCCTTTTTTTCTAATGTTTAACATCGCAATGATTCAAGAACTTTTTAATTTGGATTAAATTGTACTTACAGCTTTTAAACAAACTGTGGCATTAAACCATGAACAGTATATGCCACTTACAAAAGCCTATTGGATGTCAAATTCTCACTTGAAGAATTCTTTTCTACTACTATGAAAGTTACGTCAATACATATGCAGACACATGTATAGGTATTACTAACTTATTTGTGACAGGATTTAGCTTATAACAAATATTTACAAGTTTGGGCGTATTCATATTTTCCTTTTAGGAATTCACTCGTGTAAGCAACAGGGTCAAAAAGCATCGTCACTATTTTGCTTTAATGGATTATCGAGTTACACACCATCGGTTACAAGTTGAAGTAAGTCTCATGAGAGTCTAAGATGTACACTCATTGACAACTCCTGCATATAAGAACAACAAGTGCATTGCATCCCAAGGTTATAAATACAGTGCCTTACAACTGACGGCCTCATATTGCAGTTATTGAAGCCTTATTTTTGTTTATTTTTTGCTACTTACGACATACAAACCACAACTTTTGTTTTACTCAAAGGCAAACGCTCTCTTCTGCATGTGTGACCATAACTTTAAGTAATAATTTCTATAGTATAAGCTTGTAAGTAACTATGAATGGTAAGAGCAAAAGCTTTATTTTGCTCTCAAGTAATTAGGAAACAATTTGTAACCATGTATCCATTGTTTTTCAATGTCTCTACGAAGGTTCACATTTTGAGCAATAATGTTCATTTTTATCACTGAATTTCGCACACCCTGTCAAATATGATTTAGATTGTATTCAATAATAAATGACTTTGATCGTGTCGAGAGTATTAGAATTTATTATCAGAAGAGTAGCATTTAGAAAAGCTAAGCACTCACATCACCGAGCATTAACAACGGATCGCTTGTAGGCCGCAGTGGGAATCAACTACTAAGTCATAATAACATGCCAATGGCACCAAAGGGGCAGACAGCAGTTCGTTTTTATTGAATGTCAAAAGAAGAATAAAGGTTATAAAAGTTTTGAAAACAATACAAACAGTGTGTATACGCGTTTGTAAACGTGGGAAGGTAAATTGCGGAGCTTAAAATTACAGATTCTACTCACTCGCATCCAAATGGGACTGAATGTCTCCTGTTTACACATATACATCCTCCGCACTTAAAAATGCTGTTGGGCTTCTGTACATATTTAGCTAAACAGAATGCCGTCGGTTACCTTCTTTTGCTTGCAAAATAGAAGTAAATGAATAAAAAATTGCTCAAATATTCAAGTTATTGCAAAAGGTGTGCGACAGGAACACTTTTGAACTGCTACTGTCATGTCATCAGATGGAATTTCACTCCTGCTAAGCATTACTCACGATAAATTAATAGTTTCGCAGTAAGCCATTAGTTTGCGCTTGCTTGAACAACATGCTTCAAAGATAAAATTAAAGAATAAAAAGGAAAATCGTGTAAAATTATCAAGAAACAAGGGAGGAAATATTAAGAAACATAGAGTCATTCGTGCGTCAAACTGTTCTGTCAAACGAATGTCATATGGATACAGGACAACGATGACTGCGAATACAGACAGACATACAGACGATGGGATAATAATAGATGAACGTATAGTCAAGGTACAGCTCGCTAACAATGCAACAATGAGCGAAATGGCTTCTGTGGAGTTTACACAATAATATTAGCCATTGAAAACGTAAATACAGGAAGACGCGGATTCTATAATCCTTTGAGCACACAAGCTTACCTTTTGATATGAACAACTATAATTACATACATAAATGAAAACTACATAAGGATAGCAATTTGCCACAAGCAAATATACAGATGTTTTTCTTATAATCATACCTGATTCCGTGATTCCTGCTGCGGGTAAATTAAATCAACTCAGATGTTATCAACATCTGTAGGTCGCCTCCGAGCTTCAAATGTTACTGCAAGACTTCTGTATTTATTATTACAGGATCTGAAAGAACAAATTCCAATAAATCATATTTCTAGTTATTTAGGCCAACTGTGCGTGCAATCTTTAGGCATGATTAGACATATGTTAAATATCTTATAGAGCGTTGCATTCATCTTTTGATGTCAATATGTATGTACCTCTTACTAAAGCAAATCTAGTGGCTAAATTTATATTTACAAAATAATTTTCTCATTACACAACAAACTGCCGTTAGCATTAGTTGATAACGGTGCTTCAATCCCAATAATTTACGTTCAATTTTAGCCCCTGCCAAGAATTCTATTTGGTAGTTCATTAATAATTAGTTCGTCTGAAGTAAAGCAAAACATGTCGGTGTGTTCATTCGGGCAGGACTACCGGGATAATGCGTTACTGGGCTTATATTAAGGCATATAGTCAGTGTTGTGTGTGCTGCATTTTTTATATGCAGACCGTAAAGTTTTATTCCATATGTTTATTGTTGCATTGTCCGCATCAATGCCTCACGCAATAATAAGACAGCACATTTGAGAAGCTATACACACATTAATGTAAATGTTGGAAGCTCAGCTTTGGTTGTAGTAAAAGTCAATTTTTAGGTTCACCTTAATGGGTTTTTGAGTCACTGGCAACGTCAAGTTTAATAATGCATAACATGAAATTAATATGCATTACTGTTTGACATGAATTTTTGCACCTCCAGAATGTAAACCAGAGAGAACGTCTAATATTAAGAATCCTGCTATGTACATAACAGCGCCTTTTCAAGTTTAATGGAAGTCTACATTTTTGTATATTAGCCCTGAGGTGGTGAATTTATAGTAAATATTATAGGAGAAGGTAGAAATTATAAGGTTACATGGTTTATATGCATGATTCAGTGCAGAAACATGTAGAGTAGTAGCATGGTCAAGATTGAAGTAAATACAATGGAATGATCAAGTATGGAAATAAAGTATTGTTGCATAGAAATAAAATGCTAGTATATGATAGAATGTAGAAATAAATATAAACAGTACACGCATTGATTAAGTAAACTTTTGCCTCGGCCACGAAGTGTGGTATTGATGATCAGCGGCAAGATAGGCCGGAACGCCTGAAGAATCTAAACTGAAAGGTATACTGTAGCTATACAGTTGGTAATACAGAAGACGAGCCGTCAAGACAATTACCGCCCTTCAGTGATCCTATTCATGCCTTAAATCCTTTCTCGGGTCAATAGCTCTTCAACAATGCAATGCTACAGCTGCTAGATGAAATGCATTAGAGTATATAGATGGAACGTATTTATTATTCTTCATCAACTTTATTGGCATGCAGACCTACTGGTCTTCCTCATGCCTGTATAGTAGTTACGAGAAAAAAGATTAAGTTTGAAAAAAATCAATCAAAAACGTTAGGTCACTTTGCATTATAGTACTTATCGACATATATAGGTAGCTGTTGGTTGCATAACCTACACAATATGCTAAGACACCTTAAATACATTATACATAAAAGTATCTTGCCATATCTTGAATACATACGTCAGGCTATTACTATACTTTATATGTACAACATGTCATGCTAATAGTACACCTTCAACACACACATGTGATACTAATAAACTTCTAATACATACACACCATGTCTAAGTTATATGACCTCTGGTTGTTATATATGGTAAATATCAATTGACTACATAGTTTTATACTTGTTATACCGCAAGTCAGAGTCCAGTAGTGCAATTATTACAGTAAATTAGTGGCTTCATATTTCATACCCACGGAGCAGAAAACAACTGACCAGTATGAAAATGTGATGATTGGCTACAAATTCCAAACAGGTAAACTGTAACCTTGCGTAATTACATATGATTTCATAACTACAATGAAGTTTCTAGAGAGCTATCGACCGAAGTTGCTTAGTTGTACCTACGCTTTATAGACATGAGTACATATATATATAAAGAGTAATAGTAATAAACAGGCAGTAATAAAATCATGCAAAACTGTTCTTTTCCTAAAGTCTTGTCAGTTGAGGCCAACAATTCCAGTTTCATCAACGATCTTTCACTGTACCTCACATACGTCAGATCAGTATTCATATCTTGTACGCTGGTTATTCTCAAACGCACAGCAGTATTATATGAAAATGACGATTACTTCGTATCCCCAAAACTTAGCACCTTGCAACTTCACGCAGCTTTCTTGATTAAACATGTCATTGTACCGATATACGGAATACGGTTTTTATATTCATTTTGTGCTAAGTATCCCACACTATACCACTCTGATTTAGTAAGGCTAACGTATAGTTTATTTAGCTAGCATAAGTATGTTAATGAAAGAATGAGACGTCAAGATAATTGGACAAAATTAATCGTTTATGTTCCTTGAGGACACTGCAATTGTGTTACCAATCGGAATTGGATTTCCTTTTGAATATAAATTTACGGCTACTATATGCACTATAATATGTAATATTGAAAAAGTTTCCCATAATAATCACAGGATCTAAAAGCTACATACAATAACTCATCGTTACAAATACATAGGTAAATGACAAGACTTTGAACGATTAGCGGCATTTGACGTGAGGAACCCAGAGGAAATTCTGATTATTTCATCTGCACTAAAATGTCATTTCTGTTGTTTTATTAGCTGAGGTAACTTTGAATTAAATTCAATTTAGTGCAATGCACTCATCATCCACCACGCTCATGTTTACACAGCCACGGACAAAACTTTCCTGCCTGTCATGTCTCCGACGGACCGGCAGTTGTTGTTATAGAAAAAAGAAATTGCACGCATTGTCTCTGGTCGTTGTTTCCCTATAGAAAAACTACCGGTTTAGAACCTCTCAGGATCATTCACGTATACAATTTAAATTCATTTAATTCCCCGTGGACTTTTGTATTTCTATCTTCACCGACAGTGAGATTCATTTCAATTTAGACAGTGGAAACTACGTAGCTGAGGAGGAGGAATAACTTTCTTGTCGCCCATCAGTTTCCAACTTGTATAGTGGAAATTATAAATTCATGTTGAGGTTTTTGAATAGTTATACATCAAAAACTTTAGCCGACAGACTTGACAATCAAATTTCTATAGCTTAAAATGTATTATTACAGTATTGTTAATTATTCGATATTTAGCACGCACGTTTTTTATTGCAATTATTATTTTTTATGTAACAATAATAATTATTGTTTTTACCTTCTGAATTTAGTAAAGCTTAATGTTATTCTCCGATCAAATTTTAATGTACACAAATATTCATGCAACATAAATTATAATGATCTTACGGAAATTTGATTAAGTTAGTAATGTTGCAGTTAAAATGTAGTGGAAGCAGCTGCAATACTGCTCTCCCTATAATTTCACCACGATTTTACCAAATAATTACTAGTTGCGTTGAATGTCTTCATTTCTTCTCCCGTATCATGTTAATAACACTAGCGGGCTTGGATTCTTTTCTATATCCGTCATGGTTTCATACCACCCAAAGTGTATAATTGCTATTTCTTGGCAGCAAATCTTACTTTTTGTATGATCATGAAATCACTGCAAATTATGTTTTTGCAATGATAACTAATAAGGGAAAGAGAGATTCGGATTGTATGCACGTTTAATTTCTACCAGGAGAAAACAAAAACGTGCGGTGCAAATACATTATAGCATTATAATATTACATTGTGTGTTATTGCCAATGAAAGTCCATCTTATTATATCAATTATTTTTGTCACTTTTCTATTACAAACGAACGCTGCTTTATTATTATTAAGTATAAAATACTTGTTCTACGTCCATAGCACATGTTAGCAAGTTTAAGCTGAATACCTAATTCCTAAAAAGCATAAACGTATGTACCTGTAATTTCATTTACAGAACACTTTATGCAATGCAGTAGCATCCTCATCGTACCTCTTAAGTTACAACTTCTTACAACTTGCATCGTACAATAATAATTATCAAATTAACGTTGAACGAGGATGCTAAACCGATAATTTTTTTTCAAATTTAACTGTGAAAATGTACGTAGATAAGTATATCAACAAGAAAAAAGCTACGTAATGTTCAGCAAAAACAACACAACTGTCGAAGAGCATCATTAAGTTACAAGAAGGAAAAGTACAAAAACCTCAAAAAACAGAGACCGTATCAGTGAACAACGTGTTATCATCATACAATTTGTAATCTTACTTGAAAGGAAGCCCACAATGTAATTATTATGGTCATGCAGCTTCTTTGTATTTTTTGAAATTCTGTAAATTCTGAAGGATGTCTACACTTTGGATGTGGAGCTATGACATTATCAACACCTGGAGTGCCAAATGATGAATGTAGACTTGTAATATTATTTAATGATTCAAAAAACTGTGATAATTATTTACAGGAAGAAATTATGAATTAACTCTCGGACATGAGTAACACTTACTTAACTTAACATATTATTACATTTGCTCTAGAAAAATTACTTGCCCTGGTTTCATCCACGAGTATGTTACGCACATTCTCTACGAGAAATTTTCACTTACGAATACATTATGTTATATTGTTATATGACATTTTCAGAACTCTCTGCATTTAAGATAACCATATAAGGCCTGTATTTTGTACTGTATGTAGTGCATGCTACCTCCTGTGATAAACGGGATAAACGGTTACTTATAGGCACTTTAATGTCCCGCTATGGTGTCGAAGTTTCTCAATGGTCAGCAGAAAAAGAATGCAGGACATAATGTGGAGTATGCAGAACATACATGAAGTGTAGCGGATATGAAAAATCATGAAAGAGTAAAAGCTGTTAGTAGAATGGCGGTGTTACTGATATTGATAGCAGTGCAGTAATGCTGACATGCTAATGCCGACATAAATACAAATTAAACGAAACATAATATACATATACTTGTTCGTGACGCGACTGCAACATACTTATATTTTGTTCATGCCTAATTTTAAATAACTACTGACACCACAGCAAAACCCACATATGCAGTCCATCTAATTATACGAGATTCATTCTATATAACATTAGGAGGGAGAAACTTTTGGAGACCCGTAATCATAATTGCTGTTACGCTACAAATAACAATACCTGATTTCACTAAATTCGTAACGCATACTAAATTAAGGGAGAAAATAAAATAAATAATGTTGAGTTTACCAGAAAATATTCCTTGCCAAATTTCAACAAAATTAACCATTATACAATAGGACTCCCATATTATTACATTGTTGTTTGAATTCATGTACCTATTGTGATACAAGAAGAGAACGCGTGGAGGAGAAACAATGTAAGTGTTGTAATAATCATTTTAGTATTTAAGTGTAAATAATCGTTGTTATATTCCACTTTTATTTCAGGATCCAAGAAGTTGTACTTGTAATATGTATTTCAATTTATCCATGTGTGTAATTTGTATCTCAGGATCCACGACATGAAATTTGGAGCAAGATATTTATGTAATGCTTTTTGTAAAAGCAAAAGTTGCACTAAGTAAAAACCACTGTAAAACATATTCAATCGCTTCGAGTATTTCCCTGATCGTTTTTCTCATACACCACAACAAAATAAACAAAATTGGTGTGAGATCAGGACTTGTGAGATGCTATACGTTGATGTCATGTAGATATGTATAAAAACTCTTGGGGACAAAATTAACTTATTGATGCGTATCAGTTGCTCGACTGTTGATGCGAAGAATTTTTAAATTTGTATACCTACAATAAACGTAATTGACAGAAACACAGACCACACACTGCATAATGGATAGGCAGGTCTATTACTATGATAAAAACACGCGCGTTCAAGTACTGTGTGTGTATACTTAGCCTCACAATATATATTTAAGCATAACTGTAAGATCGTACAAGCACAACAACAAGTGTTTTCTCATTGTTTTTCATACGATTTGAGACGATAATGAGAAGAAAATGGAATAGAAAAAACGCAGGAGGCTGTATAATACACCGAATCGTATGTTGAGTAACATGGTCCTATTTAACAGTATATTTTATACACATTCACAAGCTTCTGATTACTACCAGGAAACCTAGGAAATAAGCTATTGTTTCGTTGTGTGCCATTAACATTACTAGTAGGAGTATTAACCACGGTAGGATGTCTAATGTCTAATGTGGTTTCCTTTCGTTTAGTACATCATTATTATCACATCGTAACATCAAGCGTGCAATGTACTCACTCATTCAGTCGACGTGGCTCGGTTAAAACTGAAACTATAATAATAAACCAGGTATTGTTATGTAAGGGGGCAAAAGCTGCTACTGTTACATTTGGTGGTACATACATCTTCGGAATAATATGTGATATTAAATTTTTCTTGAAAATTCCTGCAGGAATTCAATACAATGCAGTTGATTTCACAGGCTTGTTATTTCCGTGAAGAAATATCATTAACCTGACCATCTGCTTTGAAATCACAATCGTCCTTATCTTCTCCCTACAGTATTTATTGTATACACATACCATCTACTTTATTTTTCTTGATTGCTAGAACACTCTATATGAGTGCAAGCATACAGGAACCGACAAGTTATTTATGTGCAGAACTCCATTTGGCATCACTATTGACACCCTTTTAGCTTAAAAGTGAATTCAGATATATTGTAAAGAGAAACCACCATGAGATTCTCATCTTCGCAGTGGTCAGCTTGAATGTTAAATTGCCTTCTTAGAATGCTAATCTAAATCGTATCTTGATAGATTTAAATGCGGTGGATGTCATTCATCTTCCTGGTATTTCTTAAACAATGAGCCTTGTGTTTCAGAACCAGGGACTCCAAACATCACGAATTTCATGTATTATCGCAAGAGGTGAATCTAGCGCCAAGAAATAAGTTCACCTACATACAACAACGGAAGTAAGAAACGTCAATTCCGACTGATTTCCACGAAGTAGTAAATTAATACTGTTGGTGGCATTCAAATTATCTTGAAGTGTATTTCAAATGCTTCGATACCTGAATATTAAATTTTTAAGCATAGATACCTAAAGTAAATACTCGGTGCAAAATTATTCTGATTAAGCCACAAGGATGTTTAATTTCAAAATATAAGCTAAACATTAATTAAATGATCTAAAATGTTTTCGCTCCATAATAAGATGATTATCTGTAAGTAACAATGTTTTTCTTTGATATGATCGCCTCAATTATGTACAGATATGGCAAATGTAATTATTGTACATGGCAATAAACCCGCATGTGAATGACCCAGGGGAAATGATAGGCGCATATAATTGATTAGAAGAACATTCAAGAGGTGCTATTATTACATACTTTTTAAAGAAACTCCAGTGTCTCGGTCTTGCTGTCTTTTATGTAAGATATAAACCGAGATAGATACATATATATTGTTAAATCGGCTATGTAAGTTGGCTGTATAATAATGACAACGATGCGCAACCTGACTGCACTACTTCTTACACCTGTACAAGGTCCGTTGAGAAGTAACTAATAATTGTGTTATTAAGCTATTGATAAGTCCGTAGAAGGCAATCAAGCGGAAGATATAAAACCAACTGAAGCATGAGATTATTAATGCATACCTGCAGAATGTGGTCGGAATTGAAAACCTGCTCCCTGGTTGTGACTGTTTTGGTTCGTCAGCAAGAGCGATTGACTCAGGAGTGAGCATTCGGTAGTGCATTCATGAAGAAAGACAACACAATGGAACACGTCCCGTCACCTGCCGTCACAAAAAAGGCGTTTCGTAATTAACATTTGTATTAATATTGTAAATAACTTCCGTCTTCTCCAAATCGAATGCTAATTTTAATTTTTTGTTTCTATACATAGACAAACCGTAGATCCTTATAAGTGTGCACGCAGTCCCAAAACATTATTTCAATTGTGAGGTAATTTATGCTACCCATTCGTCAATTACTTCATATACATACAGAGGTATGTAGTTTTGTCTGATTTTGTAACTTAAGTAGATATATGAGTAGGTATATGACGTATGTAGCAGATGAAGTCGTGGGCCGAATTAAAAAATCTCTAAAAAGGCACTTGAGTGGATTTTGTAAGGATTCCGGAGACACACAAAAACAAAGCTAACAAGACATATCCTAAAATCTTTGTCTATGGTCCCAATTAGAAGGAAATTAGTATGTACACCGTTAGTAAGCTAAGTACTCAAGCGAATAATTCGTTTGAGCCGTCATTATGATTTTCATTAAAGAATCCTGAGGTGTGACTCCATTTAGTTCTTTTAGAGAGATTATCTAAATTTTGAGCGGTGCTTCTACAGCATATGACATAACGTACAACATCTGACATGCACATGCATACATGTGTACTAGTAGAGTATATAGTAATCATATACAGCAATAACCGTAAGTTCATTTAAGATTACCTAATTGGCAGACTATACTATAGAGTGTGTATTCATGAAATCATTAGCACCGCACCAGGATCACAATAGGTTTTTGAGTCTTTGTTCGCAGTCAAGAAATATAAATAAGACAAATAAGGAGCGGTAATACAAGATGAAATTTTAGATAGCTCAGGAGATAATTTAGGATTAAAACCGATAACATCACTGAACGTAACTCTAGATTTTTAACATCCCCCAGTGGTCCCATTCATTCACTAGAATATCAGACTGAGGCCGCAATATCTATCAACTACTGCAGTATGCGTATGTACAAACAAGTAGTTTCTGCTTACCAGGCCTTATGAGGACTTGTGTTACAATCAATGTTTTAAAATTGATAAGTTTTTTTAGACTCAGTTCCTGCCACTCTCACGCTATGTGTCTACTTTGACATCTATATTCGGCAATGTTGTGTTGTCAGTGTATTATTGTCATGTCATAAACGCCGGCACAGTTAAAAATGTTAACCATCTGAACTTAGATGAGTGTAGTATTACATTACATAAGCAATTTAGATGTCAGACTCTCAACATGCGTACTCAATTTTTGCACAAGGATTTCCGTGGCCATTTAATTTATTGCTGGAGCACAATAAAAAAACGTGGGTATAATTATCAAATGTTTAAGTATAGTATAGAGGTCTTAACTACAGGAAGGTAAACAGAGGGCTAATAATAGAATCAAGAGCAAAGCAACTGCAAGAGCACCATAATATAACAAGAGCAACCCAAAAACAAGGACAATCATGTGTACATACATATACACACATTTATTTACACATTAAGTTATACTGCATATATCGCTACATAAATTCACACAAATACTTGAGTTACAATACATAAACCAAAATGTCACTTAGCTAAGCCTAAGATGGAAAGTGATATATGCCTTGAACTGAATCAGTCAGAATATGTACCACAAGAAAGGGTCAGTAATTTAGGAATGCCTTGAAGAAGGGAAAATGATTATGTGACCCTGTCAAAAACCTGACAGTTAGACGGAAGCATGAGTGTCACATCAAGAACATGTAAGTTGTGTTGTAAATGGGAAGGGCGGAACATGCATGGAAACAAGATGAAACATAAAGATTCGCCAACTGTCCAAGATTTAATACCGTTTCCTTCAAAACTTGGTCCTGACTACGTTTATTAGGTCTAGTTTTTTGTCCCTGGTGGCAACAAAAAATCGATCGTTAATGGATGAGATATTACACGCTTTAGGAGATCTCATGAAAATCCTGAATATTTTAACCATTCCATGATCCAATGAACCTGCTTTCAAGCACAAACAACAAGAGTTCATATTAACCATGTATATTGTATCGATACAAGATCGTACAAGGGGAATGAAGATTATACAAGTATTATTACGAAAATGCTTATTCAGTGTTTCAACAAAGAATTAGAACGTTAAAAGAGCATGTACTTTAAAACCGGTGTAAATGTAAAACAAAATAATAAAACTTTTCGCATACTGTGAAGATTGAAAGCAAATGCTTTGTATGATAAATATTCCTGATGTAATCGAAAAAAAGATAATCGGCAAGATACATACTTTAGAAATTCCTAAGCAAGAAATATATGTCTTGACACACTATGAGTATATTAGAGAAGTATGTGGAACTTTAAAACTTTCTCGTCAAAACTTCATCCCAGACAAACTATTTTTGATATGGGGTTGTTTTAATATAAGCAAGGTTCAAATAATTATTGGGTTGTTTTAGTGGAAAATTGGAAAGTGTGCGAGGATGATGAGTGGGAGGAAGAGTCACATGAATTTTATACGACAACACTCCTTTTTATTTTTGTTCTAGTGGACAGTTATACACAGCGTCCCTTGGACTTGAAACAAATGGTCATTGAAGCGTTTAGACTTCACATTCTACAAACTATTTGAAGGTAAAGCAATATTTCATTTTAAGCTGCTCTTCCAACCCCCAACGTTGTGCAAGCTCACAAAATTAATTTATATTACCTAATAATTCGTATGGTAATATACATCATTAATTCCTATGACAATATAAATAATTCGTATGTTGATGATAATGCTGCTATTATAAAGAGAAGTAATGAAATATTTATTTAAAATCACAGCAGGAACTCTTGCACATCGAACTAAATTTCCACGGAGTTTTCAATTTGAAGAGTACAAAGCTCTAGACTGAAGACTGAATATCTCCCAACCAAAGTAATTGCAGTGTATAATATATAAGTATATTACCATACAGTATTAAAATGTATAATCTGGACGCCTAACATAAGTATCTACTTGCATATGGCATATAATTAAGATTGTGCTACGCCTTTGTAAGCACATTGTCAATAAGTTTGTAAATCATCATATAAGTATATCAGCTGTGGTTATTGTGAAAATGTGATTTCCCGATTGACGTCGTTGACTCTTCGGCAATTCGGAAGCCTCAATGGGAATATCAGCTGGATGACCTCATTGATATCAGCCTTATTTTGCTTTTCTATTAGTTCCAATTTAATTTACACTCAATGTAATGATGATTTGAGCAACATTATATGTATATATTAAACTACATCTGTATATACAATCTGTATACTGTCATGTATAAATAGTCTGTGTCGCTCTAAATTGCATCCAAGGTTGAAGAAAAGTATCTAACTCAAATGAAAGTACCATGCTTGATAGATCATTAGGATTAACCGCTCCCCGTGAACTGCTCATCCATAGAAGAAGTCATCCCAATTTTTAATTTTGTTTATCTATTGATCGTAATGACGGTCTAAGTAGAGCATTATGACTTGAATTGAGACTTGGCATGATCGATTAGAAGAAACATTCACCTTTAAAATAAAGAGGTAACGCCCAGACAGATTCATCCAATAAAGTATGGAAGTATGTGAAAAACGACGGATAAGGAACATAATAATATAATAATTTCACCTAAAAGGTTCAAAGGTTTTTGCTTAAAGCAGTTTATTATAGAGGCAAAGTTTTGAAGGAATCAAAAAAAACTTTCACAGCTATTTTTTTGTACATAAACCTTTGACCTCTCAAATTAAGATTACCCTCAAAGACTCTTTGTTTATATCTCTAGAGCTTGTACTATAGCATTGTATTACTTCATGTCAAAGTCAGAATTTGTCAGACAGTTTTGCAACAGGAAGTATACAGTATATACTAGCAATGCTAAGGAGAGTAGGAACTTAAAATTTAATGAAAATCCGCATAATTCCCTCGTAGAAATTACAAGTCAGTTAATGGGAAATGCATATGAACTTGCTCGCATAATGTATGCTCTAACAGTGAAAACTAAAACGCTTATTCCTATATTGAAGACAAGTTATGAAAGTTGGTAAAAACGTGTAACTAATATTCGACAGGAAAGAGTTTAAACTGCATTTATGCAAAATACCAATACTAACTTTCGCTTTGCTCACAGCATTCAAACCCCAATGTTGATTGAACGTGGCATATTTGCAGTCATAATAATTGTAACAAAAACTTTATTAGGCATACCCATTACTTTTAGCGACACATAATAATAACGTTGAAGTATGATTAATCTGGGAGACACCGTTTTGAATGCAAGAAGAATTTGTTCCTGTATAATATTGAAGTTAAAACGTAATCACTACAACGACTACATTATTACACAATTTATTTTCTCTCGAATAAGAAATCAACAAACTTAAAATGAAGTTAAATGGAAAGCTTTGGTGATCATTTTTCATTCCATTTTGTGAACATAAGAAATTGCCTTTTAATATTTTGTAAGTTTCTCACGCGTGAATAAGTATAATAATAAAAATTGATTGAAGCAATTTGTTACAATTAAAATTCTATCGAGATCCCAATCATCCCATGCGGTTTCATAATAAAATTTAATCGAATTCACACCAACTAAGTTGTAAATGGTGGCTTGTAATGTCAATAGGCTAATAGGGAAATGATAACAGACTCTCATGCTTGATTTACATCGTTTGTCCTCCTCCGATTTAATAATATCATTACAAGACATCTTACACAATATTTTCAATAATGATGCGCAGCCAAATTTTAATTTAATTTTAAATCACCAGGAGACTGATTTGCGTGGTCGCGGTAATAACACAAAGGTGCACCACAATAATGCAATCTAAATCATGTCGAATTCAAATAATGGTGTACTTGGGATGAAATGGAGTTGTGTATTTTGTACGGACGCCCCTAGTCATGTTTAATATGAAAAGGCCTTTAAATTTGAAAATAATACATAAGATTCGCAAAGATTTTTTATCCTTGTTCTGTATTTATAACGACCTCAGATATATATTTAAGTATGCGTATATAGTTCCTTTCCATCAAGTTGCATCAGCAAATTTGGCAAGACTTAATAACGTGAGGCAGGCAACCGAAGATGATTTTATGTTGTACATGTAGCCTTCGTGGGCACAAAGCATTGTAAATTACACCGTTTTTCAACTTTTTCATTACTACACATAACTACAAGGCATATAACATTGCCGTGTATGTAACACTCCTATAGTGAACGCCTATGATAATAAATGTGTTTGAAGTAGATACTTATTTCATGTATAGCCGTATAGTATTATACAGTTATTATACTACTTATATTAACACTATATTTATTAATATTATGCAAATAGCCATAGTGTTATGTAATTATATTACTAAAAGTTGATGATGTATCGGAGAAATGTGAATGATTTTTTTTATGTAAGGACATAATGTAGACGGAGCATAATAGGCTGGGAGCAAGATGAAGTAAATTAAAATGCATGAAAATTTTGAATATAATATTAAAGCCGACAACGTGATTTAGTGCTGATACACTCATTGTCAGACATCATATCCTAGCTTTGAATTTCACACACTAACGGTCACAAATGCCCGCAGAGCTGACTTTTTTCTGATCACCCGCCGTGCATATACCTATATATACTTACGGCTTGAACGAATTCGAGTACATTGATACCACAATTTTTCAGCAAAACAAACCTTCAGAAAATGTGCATGCATACATGATATACTTGTACTCGTAGGGTAAATGCATTTAGATGATAAACACATGTACATATTATGGGAACTATAAGCTTAGATGGAGTAGCAACAACGATTCTCAGGAAAGTTCACGACTTTATTATAATAAAGACAGTATTTATAAATTTAAACGAGGAATATATTGAGCCATTTTATTTTTAAAAAAGAGAGCGTATTAGCACTACTGTGGTAATGCAAGCTAATTTCAAGAAAAATGTTTGTATTATACAAAATAAAAATCCACATTGAGAAATTTACAAGGCAATGTGAACTCATTGTAGGCACGATTTTTAACGTTAGCAAAACAAAATACAGCAGTCGTTCGATTATTTGAAATTATTACTTCTTTATATAAATCAATGCAAGGTAAAAGGGTTCTTGCAAATAAGGGTATGGTATAGATCAGTACTCATCATAATCGTTGTTGCATTACAATTTTAGTTGATGCTCCACACTTTTTACGTTCCTCGTTCGTGCTCACAGTTTCCTAGATACCTACTTAAAATGTTTAAATCCTCTTCTTGTCACTTTCACTTTGTCTGTTCTGTGCAAAAGAAGAAAAGTCTATGGCATTCCTATCTTTATTTCCACATATTTTTGAACTCAATTTAAGCATTGACAGCAAGTATGTATATGTATAAAAGCTATAAACTCTCATGCCCGAATGAACCATTGTGACTTTTAAGAATTTTCATATACTCAAAGTCTTCTTCTCTTCTATTCTTCTTAGAGCTATTAATTCACTTGCAAGTAAACTTAAAAGGTTACAAAGGCTCAAGAATCTTCAGTCTTCATCAGTACAAAACTAACATTCATGGATGGGAAGTCTATTGCTGATTGTCAGATGTTTCTGTAGTTAATGCTGTCTTTTACATGTTTTTAAGCACACTCTCTTTGCATGTTGTATTTAATGCAGTCTTTTATGCATATTGTATCTAACGCACACTCTTTATATGTTATAGTTAAAGCACGCTCTTTTTTGTATGAAACCATCTATGTACGTGCATCTACTATGCATTTAAGCTTTGACAATTTATTTCAATGCAATTATAAAGTTGCATCCATTTACTTGCATGGGCTCAACTCTAAACATGCTTGTGTTTGCCTTAAAAGTGACAGTAAAATCAACAGGATGATGGATGATACTAGAGTTGAAAGGTGGACTCTAATATGTAGTTAACTGGTTAAGTACGTACTGTAATTACATACGGACTCTCATTCTTTCAACATCCACGATTATCAACAATAACAGATTTCAAATACATGCGTGAAGAACTGTGAAACGCGAGTGTAGCCACATATATACGTTTAATAACACATAAGTATAGTTAGCTTAAACACTAATGCAATACAAATACTGGCACACCACAACCAATGTTAGCTGATAACCACATTACTGTATCTTGTAACTTGCTAACTTAAACACCACAATCCAATGTTAACTGATGACTACACACGGTAATACGTTTCGTTTCAACTTAAATCTAATTTGCATTACACTACCATTAAAAAACTAAAAATGTGTAGCTTGGAATATTGGACGCCTGTAAGTAGCCATACAAATATAAAAAAAGTAAAATAGCCTCTTTCTTCTTTAGACACCCTTGATCCTACATTTAAATTCACATTTTATTTATGCTTCGAAGGATTAGTTCTTTATAACACTACGCGTAGCATCATCCACGTGTGCCATCCACGCTTTGAGGACGGGGTCTTCTGTCCACTGCACAGTGTGTAGTGTGATATGTACGTGGTAAATTAAACCTGTACGCCAATTGTTGGATGTGACTAGCTGGGAAAATGATCTATACATCTGTACATATAAAATCAAATACTACTGGGGTATAAACATTCTCATTCTTAGCGGATGAAGATCATCGTGTGATTTTTATTGTAATGCTTTTTCGAATGCACAAAGTAAACAGTATCCCTGTGTGTGATCAGTTTCCATTCTAATTACGTTAAAAACTGTTGCTTTGGGAATTTTCTGACAAAAACCAACGTCAGAAATGCAAGCAAAACTACTTTAACCGTGTCCTGTTTATAATCCACTATCGCCACTATGCTCTCAGTATGTAACAATACTTAGTGAAGCGGATCGACCCGCAATAAGTGAATAAGTCACTTTTGTACGTACGTACTACTGTGTATGCGTATATTTGCAGGTAATGTACGAAATGATCTACAACATGCATATAGGTAGTACATAACCCAAAGTAAGGAAGTTAGATTGTGTGCAAGCAAGTAAAGTGTAAATTCTCACTTTAGGAATCATCAAAATTAGCTTGGAAAAGATAAACGAAGTGTATTTGAAAAGGAAATGCCGTTGTAGTCAAACGGTGCGTTATTGTTAGTTATTGAAGTCGTTTTATATATTTTTCTCCTGGCACTCCTTAATACTTTGTTATGGGAAACTAGTGTGACGGATCCGGACATGCTACATGCCTATTGTCTCCTTTTATAAAGGGAACGCAGTCTCATTTAGTTTAGTATGCATAAGCTATATAGAGTAGTATTGTGTGCACATACGACTCCCTACACAATTTTTACCTGATTTTTTCCAAGCTATATTACAGTTTATATTAGGCGTCTCGGTGTACAAACTATTTTTTGGAAAGAATTTGTGTCTAACTGTATTTACTGCCCAGGAGTTATCCTGCTCCGCGTGTACAGAGATGAAAAGATAAGTGAGAACCGTAAACTTTGAATGATTGCAAAATTTTTACTTTTCGATACAGACAGCGAAAACAGATGTTTGCTTCAAACATTCTTTTTTGCTCACACAGTTTACTAGACAAACACAATGGCTTGGAAGTGATTCGAGCGAGCACATATTATTGTAATCTGTCGAATCCTTCACATATCTTTAACTTGGCTTTAGTATTTATAAACTAATATGAACACGCAGTACTTCGATTTAATGTTGATAACGAGCTTTAATATAATATGATAAATATATACATTGTGTATTATCATAATATTGCATTTTGTTTTTATTTGTTTAGTGTCGAAACCATTTAAAGTAATCAAATTTATTTTAAAAAACTGTCTTCAAAACAAATATTGTTGTATTTACACTTAAGGACATTAGCATCAATTTTGTATTTCGTAATCAAACATTGCATAGAAGTTGCAGTCTCGGAATTCTCAACTTTCAACACCGCTGCGCTAGCAAGGATGGATAAATGTTTATAATGATGAGCAAATTTTTACAAATGGGAAGGAATGCAGACATTTATGAAATTACCATAATGGTGAATGAATTTTGATCATGACGAATATATGGAATTTTGAATTTTATCAAAATAATTCCTTCGGCACAAATTTACGGTGAAAATTGCAAGTGTATGCTTCAGGTTGACACACGTGAGTTGTTGTTTTTGCATTTTTTAAAGTTGACTGAGATGTAGCGTGTGTTATTTCAATAGTGTAATAATAATATGTATACTTTAACACTTAAAAGTATAGCGCATAAATTACATGGAGGATTTTGATAAAGAATGTAGCGGAATTTTAACATCTCGCAGACAACGTGGTGGACGTGATATTTTTATCTTTCCACATCAAGTTAGCATTTGAATGACGTACATCATCACTCCCTCCTTTGTTTCAGCTCACATTTTACGACTCATCCTATTATTTATAATTCGCTAATGCTTGCACTTAGCACCCGCTTATGTACATCTTACTTTTTGAGAAATGCATATAACACAAAATTTACATGACAAGTGCAATTCAAACTTGTGGATACTCGGCTGTATTTAATGGTACACATTAAAGTTGCAACCACACGACCAACTACAGATAGCTATATACGCTGATCTTCAAAATGTACTGATTTATCATTATATATTGCATATACAGTTAAATTGCAAGGAATCATTGTGAAAAATCGCATTCGAAGTCAGTTGCTTTTACTTTTAATGGCAGGGCCTACAATGGATGAGATGGAAATTATACAGCCCCGTCAGGATTTTATTCCTGCCGGAGCAATGCCATAAAGCCATAAAATGCAACCCGAAATTCTATTTTCATGTTCTTGTCTGCAATATTTTCGATTACATCATCCAAAGAATCGTTATTCCTCCTTTTACGGCTTTCTTTAGTAAGCTTGACATGTAGTTATTAATCAAGGGTATGTAACGAAGTGTTTGACCTCTCAGGTTTTACAGCCCATCATTATAGTACATTGATAGTACAATTAAGAAACTATTCACCGGCAGCGGAATTTATAATCCAATGTCTTAAAAGCATTAGTGATATAACCGTTGAGCTATAAACACTCAAATAAATAAAAAATAAATTTAAGGTGTATGCTTATAGGAACTTTCCCGCTTGCGCTTTTTAATTTTAAACTGTCGTGTATTTGTATTCTTACGAATACATACGGATTTCGATAGTTTTGATTTCATTTCCGGTTGCCTCCAGGTTTTTTAAAGATACGAAATTAAAAAGAATTTCTCCCCAATCTATATTACCCACATGAACTAAGCCGAAAAATTTACTATGTGATTTATAATGACACTAAATAAGATTTAACGAGTGGTCCATCATTAGTAAGTCAATGGAATTGAATTCATAAGTTTGATTACAAACAAGGAGAAACATCTTGGGACACGTGTAGATACTTGTTTATTAATGTTTATGCTCAAATATGTACATTTGACTCGAAGGATGAATAATCGAATTGTGCAATATCATGAAAAATCGAATTCTGTAAACTTTCGATTTCCATTTGTACAAATGAAGAAGGTATCGCATTTTAAGTATGTACATATAGGAATGTATTAATTTTACGCGTATGCCCACTGACATTAGTTTTATTTGTTGTTTCAGCTCCTGGCCAAAGATTTGTTTAGTCCATTGAGTAATTTACAATATTGTCTCCCATTAATGGCAATTAGTGAGGGAGGATCGACTATAGAGTGGAGGCTTCTATACGGTTATAATCGCTCATTGAATTCAAGATTGCTTGGGAAAGCTTCAGAGAACCTCGCACATATCATATCAACAGCACTTCGACGAGGAGCCTTATATACATTGTTGTTAGGGGTTAGACACTTCGTATATGTATAGGCTCAAGAGTTCACGGAGAGAAAATAAAAAAAAGTTATTTATTCTTTGCATGCCAATTGCAAATAAGACTCACAAATATAAACAAACTGTAAGGTATGTTGATTATGTGTACTCACTATTACCACTTACTGTTTCAATGAATAATAACTTCATGCGTTCCCTTTAATAATGCGGGAAATACTACGCACATTAGAAATCACAAATGTCTCTATTTAGAATACGAAGTAAAACTTATTTTGTGATGCTCATTAATGCGTAAGTCAGACTTTATAATATACATTTATGTACACTGACAATATTATTACGCCGCTCAACTACCAAATGAGCAATCAAGTAACCAAAATCGTTATTTTGTCCGCCCACAATTACTTCAGATTTAAGTGAGAGTTCACCATATTTCGTGCTCATTTCTCATCGCCAAGCAATCATCCTTTTTCCTCCAAGTCCATGTAATTCAAATTGATTTGCTAATTATTACTTATTTTATCTATAGGCGAACCCATATAGCAAGAACAAGGCACACTCAATTTTTTACCCGCTGCAATATTCAACGATAGATAGGATAAGCTCCGTGTAAAATCTACCCCTATGTTTTTGCATAATATATGCAAATGCTGGTGGCAAAATTTCCAAATCTGCAACCCATCAATGCAGATCTCCTTAAAATTAAGTACCATGGCACTATATTTTAGTAAGTTTTGGTGCGAGCCTCCGTCCCTTGCTCGTTCTAATCATGAAAAAAATCATTTCCTGGATAACTCTACCCTAACACTCCGGAGGGTATAGCCTTGGAAAATAAATTGCAAATATCAATTTTTTACAACCACATTTATTATTTGTACCTTATAAAATGTTTTACTTTCTTAGTGGTGAAATTTAGAGCATTCCAAATAAGATATGACGGTTAGAGGGTTTCACCCTTGCGATCCAACTTGTAAAATTGATTTATCAGAAGCTGTCAAAGTGGTTGTGAGCGATGTGTCGTCTGATTTTAGTGGTATTGGAAGCCGTATTTTTTTTATAATTAGGTTTGCATTTAATTGAACGCCAACGCAAGAACCTTGTCTTATGTTTTGTATAATTTATGAGTTGGTGTTACGAGTGTAGTGCCACTCCAACATTTACTTTTTTATAATTTGTACACTCTTAAATAACATGATAGTCCCTAATTGTGCCTCCTGTATTTACGCTATATACATGTATTAACACTATATTAAGTTTAGAGTCCACGAACTGACCAACCCTTCCATTGCAATATTAGTATCGCTTGTAAACGGCTCTACTGAATTTATTGCAAATTTTTTCTACCTTCTCCTATTTAGTAGATAATATGACTTGCTACATAAGTATATGTTCTATGTATGTACACATGTAGTTATACATGTACAACATTAACACAAGAGAGACATATGATGATTCCAACTTAATCAACTACTGACCTTCGTGTGACTGACAAATTTATTAACCGCAAGAATATCTACATACAATCCACTGATGACAGGTGAGTATTGCTGAAACTGGAACGGGTGTACAAAAATCTTAAATTTGTCTCAAAAAATTATTTACATGCTCCTAATTGCAGCCTTCAAAGTAAATCAAGTACTATGGTGGATAGTTTAGTATCTGTAGTGAGACATGATAAGTAAGCTACCAAGAACCAATACGTATATATGTATACATATGATATCTTAATGGCAGGAGGAACAGAAGCGTGTGCCCGCGACAAGAGAAAATTGCTACCACGGTCATAGTTCAACATATATAAATGATAAAATAATGAAGCCTTCACTACCATCCACGCCCTCGATTTCCAATCCATCAAAAAATAGGAGCAAGTCAGCAGACTTCTGAGATTATGAACATCATTACCATGAAAACAACTGCTAAGTATACGTGTATACATACAAGACGGGATGCGTCTGGTTGATTTTTGTTGGCGGTGGTGGGTAAAGAACACAGGAGATATTTATCATGACAGTCATATTGCAAAGTAGAACTGCATACCTAAGTAGAGGAAATTGTAATGACGTGTAGAAAATATATCCGTACACTACGGATAGTCACCGATTACATTTATTTATTCAAGTAGCACATTGCTAATTACTTGCTGCAATTAAATACTCGAATAGGGGAAGTTAGCATTTTACACGGCCGACGACAGAGACTCACACCACGATTAGTCATAACATGACAGGGGCTGATACCTTCCAGAGGCAGGTATAGGCATAGGCTTAGAGGCGAAAGGGAGAAAATCTAAGTCAGGTATTTCTTTTTAGTATAAATTGTGTTAATGTTTTCTGTCCATTTAATGAAAGTTTAGATGGTGATGACAACAGCCAATTGTTCCTTTCTGACTATTGTAAGTACTATAATACTTCCTTAGCACGCATTCGTTGAATGCATAAGAATCCACTAAATGTATAAGACTCCGTTGAATATGTATATAAGTAATTATAAGTATAACACAGACATATGCATCCTTCCAAATTAAATATACGTGATTTAAAACGAAAAATAAAGCATTTCAGCGTGAAACTGTAAAAAAACTGACACTACCATGTAATATAATAATATATAGTAGTGTGAAGTTTAAATGTGCATTTACTATACTTACATTACTGCACAGTTGTAGGAGTTCCTTGTAACACATGTTAGGACAACTTAGTTAAAATGCATTACAAGTAGTGAGCTTTTAGTACCCTTTGGCAAAACCATTTATGTTTTTCATGTATACTACTTATGCCTATTTAAATTCAACCAGAAAGCTATGCATTAACGACATCGCATATCCCAATATCCCAAACCATATAGTACCAAAAGCGCCGTTAAGTTTATGATCCCGATTCCAAGTGTTATACATGGCATATGTATTTTCCTTCAAGTTGAAAACGTATAGCCTTTTCTCTTACATGTTTTACTTTTTGTCATTATTTTCGTTTTTTATTGTTTTTAAAAACCTAGACAGATAAGTAAAAAATAAGTTTTTTAAAGTTGCACTGATTATTAGAAACTGGAATGTTATAAGTATAGTAAGAGTTGTTTTGATACTTAAGAAGTTTCTAAATCTGCAGTATTGTTACGCTTATTTCCATCCATAGGAATGCCGCTAACAGTCATTATATCCTTTATGGATTATGTTTTCAATGTAAACATCCACATAATAGTGCATACCTGTAGCACTTATTATTTGTATGACGGCGGGTAATAACTGCAGTGAAGACTGCTTGCATACAAACTTTACATTACTTGGTTCAGTACACCAATTACTAAAACGGGCACAAACATTCATTTTAAACCCATTGAACTTTTTTAAGATTCCTACGGTTGTTCAAAGTTTAGCTAATAATAATAAAGTTCCTACCAACCCACGCGCTGCCATAAAAATAGGAATGTGGGTGTCCATTGAAAATTTTTAGAGTGTATAGAGTATCTATATAACTGAATTTACATTTGATTTTGGACATGACATCTTATAATCTTGGGCTTTGTCATCTGTCCATTCCTGTCCTTGCTTTTCCAGTGACGTTTAGGATGGCATCAAAGCGATGTAGCACTCCCATTCCGAAATTTACAATTAATTAGGTATACAAATCATGCACAATTTTATTACCTATGTAGATATAGCTTTGTATATCGGGATCTACCGATATTGTGCATTATTTATGTATGTGCATAACCGTTATTTTCCCACTGCGAGGAATTTTGATTGTTTTGGATTAACAGTAATTGTCTCACTACCATTGGCATTCGTAATTTAATATTTTAGCAAGTAACACTTCATTACTCAAGTTGGTAGCGTACTGAAATAATTTGCACTTCAAACGATTTCAACAAATCTTTCATCCTCTAACTGTCAATACTGAGAGGTTTAGTAATGTTATTATACTTGGAATAGCCAATGACCATTTGTCATATACATAATGGTTTTTAAACAATATTCAACAAACTTAAGCATAATAATTGTTAGTCGTAATTTATTTCGCATTATAACCGGGGAAATGCTTAATTTTAATTCATTTGCTGTAACTAAAAGCACAATGAAAATTTTAATTGTAAATTTTAAAAAGAAAATAAAAAAATAGAAACACAGTGTTCTTAGTGACTTCCGTTCATTAGTGGTTTAAATAGATTAGAGGGTAAATAGCTGTAATCAGAAGTGAAAATTGCGGATTCCTTCGTAAGAATGGATCACGTACCGAGGTTTAAGATTGTTGTTCCTGATAATGAACACCCAAGGTATTTTGATAAACCATAAGAATTTACAAGAATCAATTGAGTGAATGCCAAAAACGTTTACGACAAGGGTTCATTGAATTGTTGTCTTGTTGTATACAGTATAAGTATCTACATGTTTTAAAGAAGAATATCAAAAGTTTTGTTCATGAAGTTCAGAGCTGCTCTGGGAGGATATGTGATAGTTAATTGGCAACTGATTTGCATAGAATTGATTACAAAATTTGATACTCTACTGTGTATTAATGAGCAAAACGTTTAAAGGAGAATCTTTGTATACGGTGTGTATGTACAATTCGATGTAAGTGTACAAAAGCCAAAGCAATCCTTATTTTCTGGTTGAAGAACTCCTGATTCCATTCATTTCCCGACCATGAGAGCCATAATTTAAATGAGTGAGTGGGATGGCGATAAAAACCAAACCACATTTGTGAGTCAAATCACTTTGTTCGCTCATATGTTCAACATACAAGTTTCTTTATGTGCAACTAAAAAGTTTATTAAACGGTCATTGATTCAGTGTCATACTTGAATGAAACAGCTGGTCAAGCAAGGAAGAGATTTTGACAATTCATGGAGTCGGTTAGTCTTAGAGAGAGAAAAAATTAAAATTTAATTAGTACAGCAATACTTGCAAACATGAAAAAATGTATTTTAATAGTTTCGTTGCTCTCACAGGCTCAGCTCAATTGTCAGTCTCCGTCAGTACATGTGGTACAAATGGTAGTACGGCATACCATGTAATGACTTTCAAACGACATAAATTTGTTATTAAATTATTCTGCACCTTATCCCAAATGACACGTATTTCTTCATTGAACCGTTTCATATACGGGCTTGTTGAAAAGTGCTCATTAAATAATTATGAGCAAATAACGCCCAGTCGAATTAATTGTCTAATTAGGGCAGACTGCTTGCAGGGAGGTTAAGTTGCAAATTTAACCTGCAATTTGATATTGTCTACTGCCCTCGGTTTGCCTTTTTCTTGTATACAGACTAATTTTTTGTTGTCAGCAATGTAAAAGGATTTCTCACGACCAAAATCCTTTCGCCGAAGAATTGATTTTCATGATTGATATGTTGATATTACTAATTGGTCCGAATCGAGGAATCTTGAAGATTGTTATAATCGAGAGTTATGTATAATTTTGCGAATGTACAAGTAGCAATTGCTTTTACGTGTTCTGAATCAAATCCAGTACAAAAGTTCCCTATCGGCCATGTTCAGGGAAATTGCCTTTAAAATACCTCATGTTTGTTTTCCTTGGTCTTAATCACAAAAATAACCTTAAATCTTGTTGTTTTAGTCTGGTCAAGTAAGAGACTCTGAAGTATAATAAAAATTGTAATGAAGGTGTAATTGTAAATATAAAAACAAATAACTGCGAAACTTGCGTAACATTCAGTTAGGGTTCTTATTAGGAAACTCTATTATTGATTGCAATAAATAAGAGACCTTAAGATAATAAGAATACTAATTTATTTGAATGTAATGGCAGTACACTGCATATTGAAGAGAAAGGATCAAGTTATTTTGACGAGTAATGCTCATGTTGTATATAATAAATACACTAAATCCCAAATGGCCAATTATTTCAAACGGACCATTATAAACCCTTGCAATGTTCAAATACTTTGGCTGCTCAGGATTTTAGGAAAGGTGCTCTGACGAACGTAACGAATGTGTAAAAGTTTTGTGTACACACGAAAAGTCTTGACAGACGTGAATTTTTTAAGTGGAATTACGTGATTGTTAAGGAACCTTGAAAATCATTGCACTTATTCGCAACATTAAAACATCTACAATTTCTCCGAAATGTATATAAGTTTTTAACAAGTTTATGTAGGAGCAGGTAAACCTACAAGTCGTGAGGATGATATATTGTGTTTCACTAATATAATTTTTGTATGTATACGAATTGAACTTCCTCCAGTTCAGTGTCGTTCATGTTCTCCGTTCTCCCATAGCTAGCAAAATGTGTGTGAGCTTCAGTTTTTTCCAACTTGTTCGGTTGTTTAATACTTTTTGTATGTGCGCTTTTCGTGTATGCCAAATGCAACATGTTGCAGTCAAATTTACTTATACTTATTACCTTATTGTATATACGTTTGGCTGCGTATGTATGTTCAGAACATTTAATGTATCATATACACCTCGACACGGTGAATTTGCAATCAGCTTTACACTTCCACAAAAGCAGACAAGTTCCCAGGATTCTTCCCACGAGTGTCAATATCCTACCACTATAAGGTTGATTTTTACATGCGTTTTCATACTCACGTTGCGTATGTATATACAAGACTGAGCGTATGCCTGTAGATATCAACCGGTCATAATTTTCATACTAGTTTTTATGAGGAGAGTTCAACGTCAGTATAAAGTAAACATAAAATGTCAACAAAATGATATGACAAGGAGTAAGAATCAACATCACAAACAAATCCTTTTTTTACATTTTCACCGCCACGACCGCATCACTTTAATAGTGTAAGTTGTCGTTGCCGTCATAATGAAACATGTAACTTACAAATAATGTTATGTATTCACAACCAATATACATATAGGAGTAGAGAGATCTGCCGTATTGTTGGAACTCGCTCCTCATTTATGTACAGTTCCTCCTTTAGGTTTTAAATATTTATGAAAGGCTACCGACATAAACACAATATCCCAATAACTGCACTAGAACCCCGAATTCCTTAATGACATTGATGATCATGTCCTACAACTTATATATGCATGCTGTAGAGATATACATCGTAAATATATGAATACGTGGTAATTTGCAAAGTACATTTCACACGATCAAGTCATAATTCACATTTGCTCTGTAATTTCGTTCATTAAGGAATTCCTCGTTGGACGGGTGACTTTTTAACTGAAAATATCATTAATTCTTAAAACTGTGTGAAATTTCCTGTTGAACTAGACAGTAAAATTGTGAATTTGCAACGGAATCCGTCGAGAGCTTATAAGAATCATAATAAAAGGGTATGAACCTCACCATAATCATGATTACATTTTGTAACGCCCAGCTTAATGTTTCAAATCATTTTCTACTTCCGATCTTGATGTCCTCTACATATTTATAAATTGGGTGCAATCTATTTCCCACTTTTTTTGAAAGCGGCAGAAGACCAACAAGAAAGGTAGATATGTATCTCTTCCACATCCACAGTAGCATAAGTATCTATAACGTTACAGCTTAAAGCATGTCATGAGTCGTAAAAGAAATAGATCTGTTTGAGCAAACCAAGCTTCAACTTAAGGTTCCGTTAAATCCAAAGTGAGGGAATAATATCATGCTTTATGCTACTCACTTTGGTTAAATCCAGTAGCAAATAGAAAAGGACGAGCCTCTGTGCTTCCTCAATGGTGTTTCATTTCAGTAAATCATTTTCCTCTTTTATTTACAAAAAATATAGGGAACTAAACGCAATACTTTGGATGTGAACAAGAAATATGGCAGTATTTATACGCTTACGAAATACTAATCTTTCAAGTATGGCAGAAGAGATTAATAGTATTTTTTCTTACATCAATTTAGTAAACCTGCTAAATAACACGCAAAGCTCATTTAACGCAATATTTTTGTTTTTTTCAAAAGTAAGTACAGTCATCTAAAAAGTTAACTATTCTTGTTTAGAGAATTTATTTAAGCTTGCGAGACTAGCGGTGTAGAATGCAGGTGCGTTAGTAGTAAATTAACCCTATAGATAAGTACCGTATGGTAGTATGAGCAGAAAATAAAAATACAATTAGTGAAACTGCGTGTAAGCAATATCCGTCCACAAACTTAAGATCAACCAGCCATTAAATGAATACTTGCTAAATAGATAATGTTTAGATTGAGAGCGGAAATTGTCAATACACAGTATGTTTTCTCCATCCAGAACATCGTTGTTGAATAAGATAGGGAGCAGTTTTAATAAGTCAAGCCTATACTATACTACATGTCTATGTATGTTCCTCTCAAGTTGTAAGCTTTGGAGTATGAACGAAAAATGTTTCAACATCAGCAACCTACTTACCCCAGCGATTGATAATGAGAATAATTAAGAATATAAATGTAATTATACATACATAAAGAAGTGTAATCTATTAAAAGTCCACTCTTATTTTCTCACATTATTCTCTACTTCCCTATGTAATTAAATCTTCATGCAGTTTTTGTATCTATGGGTATATGCATACATACCCATGGAGCTATATGGAAAATCTATAACCTGAATCGTATTTTGAGAATGATAACAGCAGCATGTACAGAGGGAAATGAGTGCATATTATAAGTGTAAAGACCGTAAAATTATGCCTACAAGTTGCTCTCGAGGTTAAGTATAAGCAAAAATTATAACAAGGAAGAATGCTTCACCTACTTCAAATTTCAAAGTGTGTTCAAAAATGTACTGCCGATGCTCATATTTATAGCCTGTGTTATTATATTAGAGGGTGTTATTATACATTATATACACTAGTATTATATGAATGCATTGTGTGTGTAACACCCGAGTACACCGCAAATGTGAAGTAACCACTCCTGTGACAATAGCTGTGTGCCTTACCTATTTCGTAGACACCGTAATACTCCAAAAATTCAACCCAAAACCTATTTCCAATTTTGTACACCAATATATAGTGTCTGTGGGGTGGAAATTGGTTTAAAGTTATGCTCACATTAATGATTTTATGATCAACCTCAATGCCTTCGGCAAGAATTCATGTCTATTGCACTTGTATTCATTTAAGTGCATGCCGATACACACATGAAATAGTGACCATATGAAATGTTTATAGCGGACTATGGACTGTGGAACATCTTCCAGTGCATTGAGCCGCCGGCAATAGAAACTACAGGTTAAAGGAAAATAACTATACACGTATGCTGTTACAATGTTAAAAGAAGGAGCAGATGTGTATGACTCACCAGTGGTTTGTTTATACCGGAAATTCAGCACGGATTTTTCTGTGTGAACTAGCGATAAGTAATTTCTGTTCCAGACGGGAAGCTGTCGGTTCCGTTTTAAGCTTTTAAGTTCTCACTCTTAGGCTGTATACTACCAATTAAAACACCGTCAACTATACAACTTGCACATGCAATCCTTTGGCCAGAGCACGAATAAGTTATTTCTCTCCAAAATATCTCATGTACTCCGTAACACCTGGATTTATTTATGAAGTTAGTCAACTTTTCACTCAAAATTTAACAAAAATCTTTTATGCAAGAATACTGTTAAAGTTGGAATCACCATCAAACGTTTAGCACTTTAATATGACACAATCCTCACACGTGTCCCCACTAGATCTGAATTACTGAATCGGACACTAAAATATCTTCCTCGATTTGAAGGTATAAGTGTACATCACTATGGTGGGTTCTACGAGTTTTCCAAGAATTGTCGCTGTTGGAGTATGCGTTTTTTGGTAAAACGCAAAGTAACACAACGGTGTGTTTTTTTCATGTGAGCGCGAAGAGACACGGTAATATATTTGAGAAACGTGTGTAAGAATATTTTACGAGAAGTTTGTGGAAATGCAACCTTGTTGTTGACGGTGTGGCTCGGACGAATAACAAAAATCGTTTGCCGTTGGTTTTCCTTACCTCTTGTAATAGCAAAAGAGACAAGAAATGTGCTCAGTCAAATGAGGAGAGAGCCTTCAGCAATTCAGCACTATTCTCTCAAGGCATGTATGCACACTTGAGTTTGTAAGAATAAAGTAAAGTAATACTTTACTTCCCATATGTACGCTATAGTAAGCATTCAGTTCAAGATTTTTACCTGTATATGGTGGTGGCAACTCAAATGTCGACTTTAAACAAGCTTAGGCCGGAAGGCACCTGACGCTTTTTGCCGTATATTTCTTTGACCGTATGCGCTTGTAAGATTATACAAGTGTCTCCGCATTTACAATTGCATCGTACATAAATGTACACCTACAGTGCATATGTATTACATTGTATACAAAATCGGGCTGTGATGACTAGTAAAGGATTAAGCGGAACCTTTACTCCCTTATAAGCTGGGTTGTATAGTATTAGTCACTCCTTTCCTTACCTTCCATCATACCTTTGGATATAAATGAATGCATATACTTCACCAGGTAAAAACAAAAGTGATAAGTATAATAATTTTATAACTGCTCTAAAGCCCTACAATTATTAAACTTAGGTAGATGTGCACGGATACAGCAAAGCACTTGCCTTACATACGTGTTATACAGTCAACCCTAATTCCTCTGTATGTACAAAATAGCTTTAATTAAATTCAATACGTTGTGTTGAATTTTCTTCGTCTCATTTTCATCGCGTCAACTTGCTTTATTTATTCCTCACTCTCAACTCATAGTATAACCTGGAAACTTGTAAAACCATTAAAAAGAAATAGCTCGAGCAGTCTTGTTAACATGAAAAATCCGGGAAACCTTACATGAATATTATAGTTACATATTTGTTTCTTGAGCTCAAATATGGACGATATGAGAAAAACATCTTTAACAGAATTATTATCTGTATTGTATACTTGCACATCTACATTGTAGTCCCTACTCATATGAAGCAAATGTCGTCTCTGAACTATCTAATATAAATAGGCATGATATCTCTAGGTTTCCAATTTCCAAATGCAAAAAACGGTTATTCCCAATATTATTGGAATAAGTTTGGGATACATTAGATATGCCATTTATTTGGCATTCCACAGACATGCGGTAGAAGGTGGAATATCCTTCCCTCTATTCGAACGAAAACACTACGTTTATGAGCCCTTCAGATACCAAAGGTGCCACATTTTTGCCAATAAAATTTCCAATTTTTTAACAATTTTGTCAATAATCTAAAATGATCAGCGTGCACGATATGAAACTTTTATTAGCATTTTCATAAAATTCGGACGGTAACTTTTCGACATAAAAAATCGACGTCTAAATTGACAATGATTTTTGTGCTATTTTTATGGCTTTTACAGCGGAACCAAGTAAATTTTGTCCGAGTATAACGAAATTTGGCTTATGTTCAAAATTTTATTTCCAATCTAATGTCACCAATTTAGTTCCGATCGAGCCAAAATTAACGGAGTTATAGCCTGTTAAAGGTGCGATGTCTCCTGCTACAAAATGAACTCTTTTCTACAGTTGAAAAAAATCCCAAAAAGTGATAAAAACGATACTCGTAAGCTTAAGCAGTCCAGATGCAAAATATGTCCCAAGCCGGTTCGGTACCGGCCGTGGCCAAATTCTGAAAATGGCTATTTTTTGTCAACATATTAATTGTAGAGTGCGTTCGATGCTGTTTGCGGAAACTTATGCCAATTCAACACAAGGTGTTCTACAGATATAGGTGGACAAAACTGAAAAAACGTCTTAAAATCGGTTTGTTTCAGGAAGGGTTTTAAAATGACAAAATTTAGAACTAATTATTATTTTTTCGCGTTTTTACTGCATTATCGTTACCAAAAAGTAATATAACGGTGACACGTGACACCACAGAATGGAAGATGGAACCGATGGATGGAAGATATCAGCGCATCAGGACAGGAGTATCCTCCGGACGAATTTCTTGGCCTTCTTAGAATGTAGCGCAGATATCCTTGGATTAGCTTTGTGTTACGGAAGGAGGGAAAAGAGCAGGCAAAATCATTAAACCAAACTAAAATGTGAGGTTGTCGTTTGTTCTGTCTTCTGAGGCTGAAATAGGTTTGAGAAACTCGTCAAATTTTTAACCAATTTTATTATACTTATACTATTTTCAAGTATTACGGTGTAGGTCCCAGTTGTGATTGTTGTAAGTCAATTTTGATAATGGATTAATTATTGTATTTTGTCATCTTTTGTCCTATTGTTTACTATGGGCGCAGAGAATAGTGCTAGATTTTGGCTAACTCCGAAACCTCAATCCAATCTGGATTGAGCTTGGCTGATTTAATGAATTTAAACAATATTATTAATAATTATAAACTAATAGATAATATTAAAATTGAATATTTCAGATTTTAAGGCCTTATATGAACTGAAAATATTAAGCAGCCTCAATGTCTCTTTGGGTGGACAAATACCGACCGAAGGCATTCGTGGATTTAGATTACCACCGGGAACTCGGAAATAATCTTAAACAATTAGTAAGGAAATAATAAAAATCTTCAACTTTTGTCTTATAAAATACTTTGTCATGGAATTATTTGCATATTGATGATATGTAGGTAACATGTGGAGACTTCCCGCATTTACTTTTCTACGGACCGTCTGGAGCCGGAAAAAGGACTAGGATCTCATGTCTTCTGAGGGAGTTGTATGGGTCAGGAGTAGACCGTGTTCGAATTCAGCGTCAAGTTTTTGAGGTGAGAATTCTGTAGGGCGTAAGGATGCGGGTTATAAGATTATATTATTTGTATACAGTAATTTCTCATAAATTTCTTTTAGAATTGAATATTTTAATATTGCATTTTTTGTTTTTATTTCTAGACGCCATCAAAGAAAAAGGTCGAAATATCTACCTATTCCAGCAATTACCACATCGAAGTTAATCCCAGTGACGTGGGCATTTATGACAGAGTGGTGATTCAGGAATTGATCAAATCCGTTGCTGAAACGCATCCGCTTGATTCACACCCATTTAAAGGTATCAAAATCTCACAAATACATACTGTACACGGTCTTATACGATCTGCAGTACAATGTCAAATGTTTCAAAACGTGGTTTGGTGTAGACTCTGGGAGAAACTTAAAGCAAGACGTTTGTATAATTTAATAAACACTAACATATTTTTTAATCCATCTGATCTTCTGCAGTTATTGTGCTCCAAGAAGTGGACCGACTAACTAAGGATGCGCAAGATGCCCTTCGTCGTACTATGGAAAAATATATTTCCTCTTGCAGGCTTATATTATGTGCCTTGTCAACGTCCAGAGTTACGCCAGCTATTCAAAGTAGGTGCCTGTCCATTCGAGTAGCAGCTCCGTCCGCTAACCAGATTGTTAAAGTTCTCCAGGTATACTAATGCATCATTTTATTTGATTCAATTAATTGAATATAAATTATAATAAGCTTTAGGGTTACATGATCATAGTATTTATTCTATATTGCTTGCTCGCAGACGGTTGCAAAAAAAGAAGGGGTGACCCTGCCATTGGACTTGGCTGATAGAATTGCTGCTAAATCGGAGGGAAACTTGAGAAGAGCCGTCCTAATGCTAGAGGCTTGTCGTGCCGATAGGTATCCGTTTGTTGATAAGCAAGCAATTGTGGAACCGGATTGGGAACGCTACTTGAAAGAAACTGCGTTTCAAATAGTTCAGGAACAAAGTCCATCGAAATTGATGGAAGTTCGGGAACGTTTGTATGAGCTCTTATGTCACTGCATTCCACCCGACCTCATATTCAAAGGGTTGTTGAAAGAAATGGTGAGAAATTGCGATAACCAGATGAAGGCTGAAGTATGTGCCGAAGCAGCGAAGAGCCAGTGGATGAGCGTTAGAGGGGCCAAACAGATTATACATTTGGAAAGTTTTATTGCAACTTTCATGTCCATGTATAAAAAATTTCTCGAAATGGCTATGGTTGATGGTTTTGATGATGCATAAAATAGGTTTGTATTAAAAATTGAAATAGCTAAGTATTTGTATTGCTGTTTTATCCTTCCGTTTTTACAATAAAAATATTTCTAAATTCGAAGGCATATAGTCTTGATTCTTCTAAACTTGTGAGTGATGCTTACATTATTACAATTTGGAAGTTGAAACATATTACCAAATTATTAAATTTCATGAATGTACACAGTTTTGTTGGTATTAAGACCAGTTTAATTAATAAAATACTTGCAAACACAACATTCGTTTAAATAATTTCTCTCTATTGTCGAAATGCTCATACATAATCATACACAATAATTCTAAATAAAGACTAGTGAATTAGTTCTCAGGTATTAATAAATCTGATAGTTCATCATAATATGCTTCGCCAAAGTATTTTGGCAGTTCAACACGCGTTAGCCAAGCGTAGTCATTAAAGGTTGAGTCACTTGTCTTGCCTTTGGGTACAGTTACTTGACCGGATAATAATTGTGCCTTGTAGAAAAAAATCTGGAAAGTAAAAATATTAAAAAGGTCATTATACAAACTAATTAAATAGACAAATTACTGACACGTTCTAATTTAATAAATTAGTAAATTATCTTTCATCCGCGTGTCAGCAAATCTTATTTACCTTGCATCCAGTTATCCCGGTGTCTTCCCGTAAATCTTTTGGGTACTTGTATTTATAGAATCCCCAAGGGGCATTTCCAAGGACCTTAGCTTTGACGTCAGGACAAAATGTGGCTATTGCCTGGTCAGCCACCTGAAATCGAACACAATATTAATAGATCATTTTACGTTTTAATCAATATCAGCCTTTACATTAACAATTTTTGAGAGAATATCTGTAATATGTATCTGTTCTTTGCGAAATCTAGAGATCGGTAAAAGTCATTTAATCCTCTAAACTCGTAGAATACAGTTCACATACCTGCCGTAAATTTTCTTCATTCGTAACTTTCATCTGAGGTACCACCCACTTGAAGTCCTGGCCAAACTTTTGTTTCACCACCAGGAGCAAATGGGATTGTAAGGATCTGTCTAAAGATTTGATATCGTTTTTCTTGTCCGCTTCTGTTTGAGAAATACAAAATGCACCTTTATATTTTAATTTCCCCCCGCTTTCAGAAAAGGAATAAGATACTCTTGCTTTAATCAAAATTTCTTTTACTTTTTGTACTAATAATATTTACGGTAATAATTATAATAATAGTTATTACAATAATTACCACACACCTGTAGTTCTCGACGCGGGTTGAAACGCCTGGAGCTCCTTAGCATATTCATCTTCGAAATCCTGACCGGTTTGTACAGTACCTTGATCCACCTCACCTTTTTTAATTTTTTCCAGGAGCTTTCTGTTGTTAACAAATTACAAATAAATCATCAAATATAGATTAGAAGACAAATTAAGCTTTCCTTATGTCGATTCACCACACTAATAAAATAAAATATTATTTACTAAACAATTTGTTGTACATTCTCAATGTCAATCTACTCACGCATCATTATCACGCCGGATTTCGTGATCGGACCTCTTGCTCAACTCAACCTCATATTGCGTAAGGAAAGCTGCATATTTCTTTTCTAATGGGGTCAAGTCTTTCGTAATCACCGGTCGTCTCTCCAGGCAGACACCAACCGACATATCCCATTTCAGACTATTTTCCCCCTGCTGCTGCTGTTGACCTCCCGTCGCACGTACTTGACCTGTGGCATTGTTCTGATTCCTCCTCACCGGCGACGACCACAAGAGTCGGATGGTCATCGGATGCATCAACTTGACTACCGCTGATGACCTTGATGACATTGACATTACTTTGCCTAATAATAACCCCGTCCTCATTTTTTCACGATTTGGCAATACTTATTCCTTTAATGATTATTCGATTCTGCAATCAATACAGTTAATTGAAACAAATTTCCTTATAAAAGTAATTAATTATTTCTCTCCTTCTCCTTTCTCCACCATGAGGTCAACACATTTGTTTATTAATTAAATTTGTTGCACAAATCAACAATCAATTTATGATCTTGCCAATCATAAATTGTAGGAAATTTATCTATTTTACTACAATTTGAACTGTTTGTGTACTGTGTACCGTGTAAAATTTAATTTTTTAGATCATTTAGTTTTTATTCATTATTTTTAATTGCAAATTAATATTTGTAAACCGAGCAGCGTGTTTTCGTTTAAGTTTATTTTTTAAAATATGTATTTTTAAATAATCCTCAAAATTTAAATCTCGATACAAAATTTAGCCATGTGGGATTTTTTAGCATATTAGGAAAAAGCATTGGGAAAGGTTTGCAGGATCAATTTCGAAGTCCGGACAGACTGTTCCATCTACAGGGATCCATCTTTTTGCACGAATATTCTGTCAGTAGATTTTGCTGTTGGGGATATTGCTGAAGTTTCATTCACTCTCAGATGATAAAACTCTCATCACACATCAGAAATCCGTTGAACCTCACTTCGAAAGGAGGTTTAAAGTATTAATAGTAAATTAAATTAAATAGTTTGCATTTGGGGGTGTTTAACATTAGAAGTGTACAACCAACCAATATAAAAGTGACTATTGTAGGAACTAAATTTAATGATAATTTAAGGAAATAGCACGACTGGAAATTATCATCAATAACAAGTTTTGGGAACTAAGAAGGAGAAGGAGAACATCACAATGGAAGCACTAATCCCCGTAATTAACAAATTGCAAGATGTCTTTAATACCGTTGGAGCGGATGCAATTCAATTACCCCAGATCGTCGTAGTGGGGACGCAGGTAAAGGAATTTAATCTGTCATTTTGAAGGTTATTTTTCCGGTTCAGGGATTTTTTGACATTGTATGACCTAGATTTTGACAAACAATGTATTTTTAATTGTATATTATTTTAAATGAATGATCATGTGCTTGATTTGGAGATGCTGCAATTATTTTGTGTTGATGAACTTGTGTGCAAAAATAGTTACGTTATTAAAACGTTTGTTTTGTTTTGTAGAGTTCTGGTAAAAGTTCGGTACTGGAAAGTATTGTTGGGAAAACATTTCTTCCACGGGGAACCGGAACCGTGACTAGGTGCCCGATTGTCCTTCAGTTAATACATGCATCTAAGGAAGATAAAGAACATAGATCGGCTAGGGATGGTGAGATTAATTTTTTATTTCAAAAAAATTAATTAGATGTACGTATGGGTATGCATGGTGGTTGGTGATGATGGGCGACATTTCTTTCGAAATGAATGAGGTATTGATTTAAGTAGAAGGAAAGTGTATATGCAAAATTGCAAATCTCTTAAGTGTCTGAAGCCACTTTTGACGTCATGATGAGCGATTCCGCGATTGGTAACTTGCAATTTATAATATTTATGAAAACAGTGACCGAATACTTATTTTGTACAAGTGGTTGGTTGTTCCATACTTGATGTGCTGTATGTGTTTTACTTTGATTTCAAATCTTATTATGTACCTATGTAGTTGTGCTGTTGTATCGGATAATTTATTGATTAGGACATGTTGGATTTGCTGTTATGTGATTTTTGATATTTAAATAGATTTTTCTGAAATAATTAGGAACCCTGGACGCTGACGAGTGGTGCAGATTTCTTCATCGTCCGGACAAGGCGTTCGTTAATTTTGAAGAGGCGCGTCAAGAAATCGAGAAGGAGACAGATAAGAAGGCTGGGAACAATAAGGGAATTTGTCATGAACCAATTAACCTCAAGGTGTTCTCCACAAAGGTTGTCAACTTAACGGTTGTGGATCTTCCTGGAATAGTTAAAGTCCCTGCTGGAGATCAACCGGAAGACATTGAAGACCAGATTAATACCTTAATTTTATCGTACATTAGGAACCCCAACTGTATTATTTTGGCCGTTTCTTCAGCAAATAATGATATGGCTACGTCGGAGAGTTTAAAATTAGCTAAAGAAGTGGATCCTGAGGGTAGACGAACACTAGGTGTTATTACTAAATTGGATCTGATGGATGCCGGAACGGATGCTGTTGACGTACTTTGTGGGAAAGTTGTTCCAGTCAAGTTAGGCATAATTGGGGTTGTAAATAGGTCTCAACTAGATATTCAAAATAATAAAACCATTGAGGATGCTCTTAAAGATGAGGCGGCATTCTTACAACGGAAGTACCCCACACTTGCGTCCAGGAATGGAACACCGTACTTAGCCAAAACTTTAAATCGTCTTCTTATGCATCACATTCGGGATTGTTTACCAGAATTGAAAGTAGGTTGCACTGTTTTCTTTGTGATTTAATTTTTAGCTACTAATGCAAGGTTATTGTTTGGTTAATAATCTGTTAATTTAATGTGGAATGTTATTTGTAGACTCGGGTCAATGTAATGATATCCCAGTTCCAAACTGTACTTCAGTCTTACGGGGATGACGTGCGGGATAAGTCTCAGACATTGCTGCAGATAATTACAAAATTTGCTTCATCATATAATGCAACGATCAACGGAACAGCCCGTAACATCGATACTACAGAGTTGTGCGGAGGTGCTCGGATATGTTACATTTTTCATGAAACATTTGGACAAGCTCTCCGTGATATCGATCCTGTTATTGGGCTTACAAAACTTGATATATTAACGGCCATACGGAATGCCACTGGACCTCGTCCAGCACTCTTTGTCCCAGAGGTACGATTTAATATAACCCAACGTAGTGGTTGATGGATTGACATTGGCACTTTGGATGTCTACTTTATTACAAGACTTTTATTTTTAGGTAACTTTCGAACTGCTTGTTAAAAGACAAATTCGACGTTTAGAGGAGCCATCGTTAAGGTGTGTAGAATTTGTTCATGAAGAAATGCAGCGCATAATTCAGCATTGTGGAACGGAAATTCAGCAAGAAATGCTCCGATTCCCAAAAGTTCACGAAAATATTGTAGATGTGGTAACACACCTACTGAGACGTCGACTGCCTGTCACGAACGAAATGGTGGAGAATTTGGTTGCAATTGAGCTTGCATACATTAATACCAAACATCCAGATTTTCACCGTGAAACAGACATGCTTTTACGGTCTATGGATCCGATGTCTAATCATGAGAAAAATTATAGCAGAACTCAAATGTCTTTAAGAAATCTTCAAAATAATTTGCCAGCCATCGATAACCATTTGGATGCTTTTTCAGGAGCTCCAGCAAAGGTAAATTTGCTTTAATATTGTTCGTAGTTTATTTTTTCGAAAAAATAGTATATATTTGATCATCTGTTTTTAACTTTTTTAATCAGAATTGGTTTGGAAACGTCATGGGAAAATCTACAGACAATTCTCCTCTGCATTCACAAGCTCCAAATACTCCGGTTGCTCAGTTGCCTGCAGGTGTACAAAATGTCACAAATAATTTAAATGGCGAAGGAGCCCATGGTGATGACATGAGGATGCAAGATTATGCTCCTAGAAATAAGTCATTCAATCTCCTGTCTGCAGGAGATTCCACTCAATCGTCTACAGTTCCTTTGTCAGAGAAAGAACAGCGTGATTGTAAAATTATAGAAAAACTTATCAAGTCCTACTTCTTCATTGTAAGGAAAGCTATTCAAGACAGTGTACCGAAGGCTGTAATGCATTTCCTAGTTAATTACGTTCAAGATAATTTACAATCAGAATTAGTAAGTGTCTAAAGAAGTACATATATTGAACTCCACTGTTTATCTGTAGCTCGAAACATAGCTCATTCGAACTGTCTATTTTATTTCCAGGTCAGTCACTTGTACAAACCTGATCATATTGAAGAAATGTTAGCCGAATCGGAACACATTGCCCAACGTCGTCGGGAAGCTGCTGATATGTTGAAGGTAGCTATTTATCCCTCGTTCGTTAAAAAATTATTAACATATCTGGCATTGGTCGTATACATCTTTAAGATATTCAAAGTATAATAACGTTTTCCGAAATTATTTTTCAGGCGCTGCAAAAGGCCAGCCAAATCATTAGTGAAATCCGCGAGACACATATGTGGTAGTGAATCAGATTTCTTCACCGGTGTTTTTGTTTTGGTTGTGTGTTCATAGAAGTCATTCGTACACATTTAGCGTTGTCGTTATTACAATTGTCGCACATAGATGAACAGTACGTAATTACTTATATTTAAATTTTGAAGCCCAGCAGTGATGTGTAAAATCTTCTGTGCAGTTAACCTATATTCCTTTAACTAATGGATTACCTAATTATTGAACCTAAATATTACAAAAAAATTTCTCTCTTAGTTATTAAACAAGTTACATCCAGTTCTCACTGGGAAATGGATTTACTGAACGTGTAGCAAGTTGCACTCTTTAGTATCTATATAGCTTATTTTACGTTATTTAAATTACTTCTTGGCGTGATTGAGCTCACTCAGTCTTTTGTCCGCAGTCGTGTATTGATACACCTTCGCTGTAATTATTATTCTTACACTTATAGGAACTCGTGTGTGCTCCAAAAATTGTGGTTTTGAATGCACATTCTCCAATAAGTATGTACAACAGCGGATTATGTGAATCTAACATTTACAGATTTTGTTATCTCGTTGTGTGAAAATAAATATACTTAATACCGAAGTGAACCGTAAAAGAAGGCTTTTGCAAGGTCTTTGATGTTCCGTTGCGTGAGAATCATCTAGACGCAGTAAAATAAAATTAAACAAAGAACTTCCAACAGAAATATTTAATTCATTATCTCTGGATTTTCTTCCAGTGAAAAGTTGTAAAAAAGTAAAAGTACTAAAGTGGAATATACAAACAATGCAAAACAGAAATTATTATATCATTGCATTGAATGCAACCATATTTGCCTTCCTCTTGTGCTTGTTCACAACTGCATGAATTAACTTGTGAAGTGCGAATGCGTTAGCTTAACTAATAACTTAATGAGTTAAGTATATGACAAAATATTTAATAATTACTTGAACAGCTTGTCGAGCAAGTTTGTCATCCTCTTCCCTGGGAAAGTTATAAAAACAGTTAATACTGATGAAAATGTCTGGTTTTCTGAAAAGTGTTAAAGGAAGCTAGCCAAGTTTGTAGTTAGTTTACTCCATTATGTTATTACTATAGTCTGAATCTTAAGTACATTCTTAGTACTTATGGTAGTCTTTTAAAAGTATCTTGCGGATGCATAGTACTACATAAGTAAATAATTGCATGCTCTTGTAGTATATGTATCTGTGTATATTTATTCCAAAAACTACTGGTACTGTCTCATCATGTAGATAAGCGTAATTAAGTAGCGTAATTTTGTGTAGCAAATGTAATTACGTAGATAATTTAGTTATTAACGTTAAAAATGAAATTTCTCTAAGCAGATTTAATTTGATGTTTGCTCCGTTAGCTATATGAATTTCATTTACTTTGTGATAGTAAAACTGTAGTTTGTAATGTGTAGCACACACTTTTCCATTGTTATTTAAATTATCATTTGCATTCGGTGACAAGTGTTTGTTACCGTCGTGTTCCATCTTTTCTCTCCTGATTTGAAAACTTACGAACACAGCATCCTATTTTATTTGCTCAGATTAGCGTGTTTAGGAGATGGTAGACCTCTTCATGTTTACACCAGACTTTATACTTTATAGTTACGTGCTAAAATACATTGATATTCTTTTCAACCAAGAAGACTTATGTTAACTTATACCTCGTAGTTAACTTTTTACTCTTGCTGAATTAAACGATTATTAATTACAAGTTTTTATTTTGCGAATTACATGATGTCATCATGGTTATTAAATGAGTTATGTGCAGTTGAGTTGGCTAATTTAGAGTATTATTACGGTTTTCATGCTCCCTGCTTTCTACTTTTGAGTCATGAATACTGTAGTTTGTATCAAACCGAAAATGATTTGTAGACTTTGTGTTATGGAATTGTAGAACATCCGACGTTAGATTGGAAACCAGGTGTGTAATTGTATTAGTCAGAGACAACGAATGCATTGTATAATTCCTGGAATGCAATAACTTCGATAAAGCTAATATTAGCAGTACAGCTTAACTTGCCTAGACATAGTTACTTCAATAATGCGTTATCAGCTGTTATGCAAAAATGAAAACTATTGAAAAATAAATCTGAATAAAGTAAAATCCATATATAATTATTTATTACTATCATTACTTAGAAATTTAATTAGTTGTAGTATAATGAAATTAAATATGTTGAGTTGCCACTATTCTTGCATCACATTTCAAAATTATTCATATACATATTGCATACATAGATACTATAGATGGTACATGTTATACTTAAATATACTTATACTTATAAGGTTTTAAACGTTTATCTGTAATAAGTACTACTAACTATTGCAAGAAATGTAGCCATCATCGGGAGTATCCAGGAGTGGGCAGTTGACAGGGAGTTATTACAAAGATCTTTAAAGCAGATGCACATCTCATCTTCTCCTTTGGTCGAGTTCCCTACGCAAATGAAATCTGAGATTGCCGTCAAATGGCTCAAGAATAAATCTCGTGTACAACTCCGTCGTACGTAGGAACCTGAAACAGGTCACATTGATCCATTTTACTTTCACGTATCATGTACTGTAAATAGCGTACAAGATTTACAAGAAGATAGGGAATGTATTTTTTAGTAGCATAAATGAAGGTGTATAATTGCAAACTTCACAAATGCAAGCCATTTTGATGAGAGTGGGAGGACTTGTTCACACCAAGGGGTGAATGTATTGTTAATTACCTTCGGGGCTTCTTGAAACCGTCTTTACACAGCTTCCTGTGCATACATGGACTGGGACTGTTAACACCTTATTTGTCGCTAAAGCACTTGTCAGATTGTATGTGCATTCAAAATTCTCTCGGCTGTCACATACAAAGCACTGGATCTTCTTTCGTCGAGTTCGGAAGGGAGAGGTGAGACGGTGGGGCACGGCTATGTAAAAGAAGGAACAGTCACAACATTAAGTTACAGATTATCTGCAATCTTGGAATTCTGCTTTTAGGGCGATGTCCAGTTTAGGATTACTTTAAAAATCTTACTTGAATTATCTGTAGTACTGTTGGATGCTTCTTGACAGTGAAGACATTCCAGGAGAGCAGTCACTGGAGTTGAAAAGGTGTTTTTTACAAATACAGATAGGATGACTTATCATGATATTACTTTAAAAATCTCATGAAGATAATTTTTACATTTAAATTATTTTAGAAATAATTTAGCAATATACGATGACTATTTACTTTGTGAAGTAAGCAATAAGAATGTAACACGCTTACCTAATAAAGTTACAAGTAAAATCGATTTCATTGTTGCAAAAATCCAGGGAGGTATGGGGCAACAAGAGCTGTTGGCTGTATACGATGGATTATAAATTGGGTTAATGTCTGTAAACGCTGTCGAAGTTAAGACAACTTCGTTGTGACTTTAAAGTGTAAAAAATATTATGAGAGTCAAGACAGTTACTGTGAACCATTTAAATATTTAGACTTGAGTTACTTTATATTGCTTTATATGTAATTTTATTTGATAAGGTACCAGCGTTTCGTCAATCTGGGATGGCATATTCGCATCTTTCCTATGAGAAATAAGCAGATGTCCAAGTTCTGAAAATACCTCTATACATACTTTGCTACTTTGCTTTGTGCCATGTTTGGTCTTAAAGACGCTGGTGATAATGCGTTGTATCTATAACAGAAGTTGTAACTTTTCCTTTGGCTTCTAGGTAGGTACATTTTATCTTATATAGAGTTGACAGTGACATGACAAGATCATCATCGCGAGTCCAAAAACAAGCTACATAGGGTATGGTATGTTTATATTTTCGCAAAAAGGACAGGGTGCAGAGTGCGAGCGTACCAATCTTACCCATTAATGATAAAGTCAGTTCACTTGCACTAACGCATTGGCTTGATAAGTGATCATCCTCATGGACACTTTTATTTTACTTGATTATCTCTAAAGTTATTCTTCGCTATTACTTATTTAAACATGAACTTCTTCTTCCCTAGAACATGAACTTCTAGAGAAGAAGAAGTTCATGAATATAAAGATTTTGTACTTCAAGTTCCTGAAAGAAAGTACTTTTGACGTTGTGGATGATGCTATCATTACCTTGGATATACATAGTTCGCCAAACATTTGGTTTCAAATATCTAACCGAGGAAAATCAATCAATAATCTGAGTATAGTATATTATGCAATGAATTGCGACTTAAGCTTGAAGTTGATGACCTGAAATCAATCGGCAAGGTCAGGTTTGTTTAGTTGCTATACTGTTGCTGGCTGCACACCTGAAAGTTTGTAACCTAAAACTTTTCTCCATGGCAGTACCGCTAAAGTTTCATGATGATACATGATATTGGGCATCCTTTACAGTCGCTATTTTTAATGCAAGAATTTTCCAGAAAGCCAATAAATTATATTCGCCAATATCCCAGTATAGATCTTATCTTTGTTTACGACAGAAATATCAGAAAGCAACGAAAGTTGTAAACATCGCATACTTTTATCTATGGTGTGGATTTATGTTTGCACAGTGTAAAATGAACCTATCAAGTTGCGAGCTTCACATTAACTAAATGGAAATTAATGGGTAAAAGTGAAGATATGCATATATCTGCGTAAATCAACAATCAGTTTCATTTCCGTTTATTTCGACTTCGAATACATTTGTATTGTATCAACATAATATGTTGAGAGGTAACAATAACATCATAACACTAAAATGAACACCGTTCAAAAAACTTACAATAACGTACGTTACTAAATTGAAAACGATTTTGGGTTATTATATAACACTATAATATAATATAAGTATAGTTAAAAACCCCTCAAAACAAGGTTAAATAGGTACAATCCCTGACTGAAAATTGACCAACATTTTTTCACATGAAATTCGTTGCTCTGTAATAAGTTATAGTTATCAACAAACAATATACGTTTTTGCACCATCGGATTTTTCTTGACGAAAAATACGTAATTCATAAGTACACAGGAAAAACTAAGGCATACCAGGCCTTAAAATGGAAGTGAATGTTTATCTCATACATCATATATATGTATTTGGATTAATATTGCAGTGTATTTTTTACTTACAATGATCAGTATAAGTTCTTGCATATATATAGTACATACATATATTTGCTGTATAATGTTGTATCTAAATCTCATTAAACGCTTGATCTTCTTAAATGGTAGAGTATATAGTAACGATTTTTAATGAAGCACCTAGGGTGTTTTCATTTAACTGCTGGATGCAACATGCCTTATATGTCTTCATTCCAGTACATTCTTACTGCGAAAGGGTACTTATATTACTGTATTATTACAAGAGACATTAATATGAATTATTATTATTGAATTTTTATAAATTACAATTTTATTGAGCACTATGTACGAAGGGAGTTGTAATAACAATAATGATTTTATTGGGGCTATCATGGATGAACCATGAATATTTTCGTGTATAACGAGCGTATCCAAATATGCAACCTCGTCACCATTGTTATTTTCCCTACCTGTATTACATTATTGTGACCTCAAGGTCAGGAGGAATAATCCAAATACAAAATAAAAATAATTCATTGTACAACAAAAATAAAATCATCACCGTCGTTTATACGGAACTACAACATTTTAATTCTCGTATAATGTAATGCTAATAATCCGTATTATTATTTTATTATTATTTACATCTCGGGTACATAGAGTAAAAGAATCCTTTTCTCTCTTGAGAGAAGACGATTCATCGCTTACACGAATTGAATTACGATTCAATCCGTGTGTTTTTTAACTACCTTAAGTGGATTATTGTTATTTTAGAACTAAATTATAATATACAGCACTAAAATTGTTGTTTAGTGTTGCTTAAAAACTTGTCATGAATTTTGTAAGCACTCCGTTGTGTCTCGTAACATATAGAGCAAGAGATTTAGAAACGAAGCTTATTTAGTTAGCGTTCCTACAAAGGTTAACAGCATAGGTATACAAAATTTTATTATATATGTATAGTCTTGCAGTAAGTTATTAACAGCAACAATATGGTTTTTGTAACATTCATAGATTTACTTACATAGATTATGGACATAATTTCTGGACATGCCTCTCTATTTTTCGTTTTGTTATTATTGGTTTGTGAGAAGCAGCAGTGAATTTGTTTTGTATATTTCATTTGGGTACCAAATAGTCCAAGATGGAAGGCACGGACTGCCATGTTTGTTTACCTACATATGTATACTTACAGTTACTGAATCCTATAGGGATAGAGTACTGCTTTAAAATTTGAGTAAAGCCAGGGGCTACGGATTGCAAAGATTAAAATATTTATAGTGCTACCTAATTATTTTGAGTCTATAGAAAGAACTATAACATTTTAATGTCAACATTTGAAGAATCAACACGTCAAGTTGCAAAGACGATCAATATATTTTCATAGGTTTCAGTCGATGATGTTTCCAACGAATATGTCATCCCATACCTTTCTGTCTCAAACCAAACGGAGATGTTGACCAGAGAATCTACCTCTTTTAATCATATTTTACATGGAAAAAGTATTTACGGAACGTAAAAGTAACTGATAAAACTGTCGAATGTTTACATTAACAACATGATGTTGCATACTTAATATTTTTGAACAAAACCAAAATACGTAAGTACATACGTATTAAATTAATATACTTGAAAATTTTAAAGTTTACGAAGAGATATATATCATACTTTTAGGTATGTATGTTAAATTGTCTATAATTATTCAATAAATGATATCACTATATTGTCAACCCTATTTCTTGGATATATTTTTGTGGCGTAATAATGTAGAGAGCAATGTTCGATCTGCTGTCACTGCCATCGTCACGGCGTTCTTTAACAATTAGCTGCAAAGGTAATTGTATGTATCAGTAATGTCTTTAAAAGTTTTGTAGTGGTCCAGCATCCTTTGGATTTCAACGTACATAATAATAATAATAATTAATTAATGATGAATATAACAATAATTGTGGTGTAAACAAGTGATATTTTCTTTATGTAACAACAATATGATGAGCTATTCTATTGACGTGGTGGTATAGTACGATGAAAATTTCAATACAAGAAGTATTGCTACAAGAATTATATATCCGGTAGTGTGACTGGATGTCCACTGAGGTCTTGTGGCAGGGTTGCAGTAGTTATCTTCACAAAAGCACAACTTCCCCCGACCTTTACCCTCTCCCATACAGACGTGGTCCACCATGAAGTAATTTATTACAATGTTTTCTGTGCAAGAGCGTTGGACATACTCCTCTGTGGGATAGGAAACAAAAGGGAAAAATTAATTTGTTGTTTTTAATCTCATGGCAACTACATTAATAATTCTACATAGTTTCATCAATAAGTAGTTATTAAAAGGTTATTCCTGGAAACAAACAACACAACATGTATAACAACTTCTACTCAAACTATAGATGGCGGTCGGGTTGGGACAGCACAAGAGGAAGCAATCCGTATTCTGGTCAGATCAGACACATCTACAACACAAAACTCACCAACTCCACTCTCTGTAGCATTGTTAGGAATCTTGTGTAAAAATTTAATGCAGCATCCACGACAAAGCCGAGTTGCAGGTTTATTTTCCGGAGGCAAGGTTTTATTGAATGGATCCGCACAATAAGGGTCATAGCGACTGTCACAATCGTAACAGTACAAGTTGGCGTCTGGACCTGTAAAATTGCAAGTATCCATTCAAAGATTCTAGAAAAAACTATGACACATTCTAAACTTCCCTAGATACATTTAAACTGCACAAATTTCTATTAAAACGACTCCTGGTCTATGGACTATGTAAAACATTAAGTTACATACGTAGGAATATTACCTATAGAACATCCAGCTAGAATAATCAACATATTTAACTATGGGTATACATATATCAAAACATTAGCGTTTCTAAAGGAAAAGTTTATATTACTAATAATTATTTTAATTTTAATGCTTTGAATTAATTTTCAGGATTTTAAAATACATGTAAATAAAATGTTGGTTTTATCAACCTAAAAAGTTCAAAATACCGGAAATAATATTAAATAAACAATCATTTATAATTGTAAAAGATAATTTCAAATACATATAAATTTATGGATGGAAACTTAATAGATCCCGTGTTTGAGCTACAGTTTTTTAACACTAGCTTAAAACACGGAATATGATTTTTCTAATTCGAAATGATAAGTATGTGATCGTTCGTCACTTAATTAGGCTGGAGAAAACCACGTTAAAGGAATCCATCTATTTACTTGGACAATCCATAGAAATCCATGGAAGAGATAAGACCTTCTCTGAACGTAAATAAGAACAACTAAAGATTACACGGTTGTGTCCCAGCAATGTGACTCACGGAAGTAAACTAATATAACAAGGTAATTTATGTAATGTTCTATAATAATTATAAGACGAGAACAAGTACTATTATTGTAACATACATATACCCACTGACCACGTACAAAAATATCATTTACAACGTAATTACAGATACATGGACAAACCTATATGGATTTATCAAAAATATAAGATTATCATACAAGTCGTTACTCCTGGGGTATGTATGCATGCCTTTATAACTCTCTCAAATCATCAATATTACCCATATGTGAGCATTTTTACCGCGAGACTTACCCTCGAAGCTTATAATTTGTAATTAAGTACTTTTTTCATGATTTTCCCAGTTCCATAGGAATATTTATGGCGATAGCGATGAATATTTATTTAAAACTTGGAAATTCCTTAAAAATTGCCATTACAGTTTGCGACACCTAATGTACTTAATAAATACTTAATTCAGTCCGGTTGATAAGATGCAACGAGAGGTAACTCATGTGCATGCACCAACCATCACTAAATTGACGTATTATAGGTAAATACTATATACCTGTGCATAGTGTCGCAGATTATATCTATGGAGCTTTTTGTAAAAACGCAATCGCCTAACTTCCCTAATTACTACAATTGTAATTAACACACTATGGTATAGTCACATATGGTTCACACTCTCGGTGAACGTGTTGATGTTATCTAAAAGGTTTACATCTAAAAGGCATTGTGCTTGTCCAGCACATGCCAAAGTTCCAGGAGATGGATAGTGTTATCTAGAATGCCATTTAAGAATTATCTACGTTGGGTGCCGGTACTATGCAAGTCCCATATCGACCTTTACCTAATGATTTTGATACCTGGAATTACAACGGTCATTCGCTAGCTACATGGTATACTGTAGACTAGTTAATTTGAGATTGCTCCAGAATTTTGTTAAACTTATCGGTATATAGTCTGACCAATGTGTTACTTATTATGATGCAGCATTACATGAGCTACTTTGATACTGGCACGTAGCAACTTTTAATTTCCTATTTAATGAGATAAACAGATTTTCCAGGGTAGAGCAAAGTTGAGAAGGCTATTCACTTACTATATAACGACTTTATCCATTTGTATGACAATCAGCATTGTAGCCATTAATTCTTCTACAAAAATAATCTTACAAAGTCTAAATATAGAAAATGAATACGTGTGAAATTTTGAGATTATTATGCGTTACGTGCTCAATTAAGCATGCACCTTCGTCCATGCAACGAATGACGTACGTATCTAGAAATGTTGTGTTATATTTTTTAGTTGTATATAGTAATAAACAGTAGCAAAGTTTTAGTTATTCAAGAAAAATATCAAGCATGGTATAGTACTGCCAAATTGAAAGTATGCCTATAAGGAAATACACTAATTGTACAAAATTAATTATCTATATATTTTTGAAAAAATATCTCAAAAGATTAGTATTTACACTACTTATAGATATGTACATACTAGTCTACTACATACGTAATAATTTATATAATTAGCTATGCTATACAGCTATTTAAATTAAAAGTTGAAAAGTAAAAAAAATGTTAATTAACTTGAAATTTTGAAGTCAGAGACAAGACGGCAAAATGTAAAAGGGAAGGAGTATCATGTCATTGTCAAACACACTTGGACGAGGACCCGGAATTAGAGATGTTCAATCTTGACAACTGGATGTTGTTGAGGCAGCACTTTTTACGATAATTTGAGAGCAGTGCACATGTGTTCATTAGAACTTCAAAGGTGGAAAGCATTGCAGAGACCGTGTGGCATGTGAAGAATACATAGATGTAGAACGATAATAGGTATGCGCTTTAATTAATATACCAGCAAGACCAACTTGTATATACTCGAGTCATTATTACCCGAAGTTAATATCTACGAATAAAGCTGGATTAAGTATATAATTACATCTGAATATATAACGCTGAAAGATGTTTTCAAAGTTGATCAAGTAATTATCTTGATTGTTTTATTATTATTATCAATGCCCAAAGTCTTTTTAAACTTTAACATTTTTTTATAAAATAATAACGATCATGTATTTTAGGTCGTATTAGTACGTGTGAGTACACAACGGAACATAACATATATTCTATTATAATTTAAAAATAATTATTTATAATCATATGGTCTTATATTACTATATCTAGTTCGTTTCTGCCCTTCAAAACTATTTCAGTTTAACAGTCGGGAATTCCGTAATATACGTATGGCAATATCATACCAACAACAATTTACAATCTTCATACACGTATATAACAAACCATGTCAAGTGTTCACATATTATTGCAAAAAAGTTTTCTTCTTCTCTTGATTGACATTTTTTGTACTTCACATGTTTCGTCTATATAATCTGCCAGCTGCATATGTATGTAGGTGTATAGTAGTTATTTAATAATTATTTTAGTTCCATAGGCAATCACAATTGTGCATTGCTTTTTGGAGTAGCAAACTTCCTTGTTAGAAATATTTTTAACAGTAATATACATATGTTTGACATCCACAATCAACAATTCATATCCGACTCCACAAATGTTTCTAAAAATCAGACAACACAAGTTTTACATAGATAGTCAACGTATACAACAATACGATCATATGGGTTTCTTACCATATAATATAGTACTTATTTACTTGAAATGAAGTAACGATATTATTACAATTACAAAATTCAGCTAAAACAAAACTATGTACTTATATATTGTAATAATTATGGAATTTATTATATTAAAGTCGTTGTTTTGATTTCCGTACAGTTCAATTCATCATTCATCGTTATTATATAATTCGTTAAAATATTATTAATGTATAACTATATTTACATACATATTACGTTTCTTATTTAGACACTTTTACCAAAGGCTGGAAACTACATAAAGATAATAGGCACGGGATCTAATTGCTTTCAAACTTGTTTTTTATTGAGGTAATGTTTCCATACGTAGTATGTATTCAGTGCAATTTGGTATTTCAGGTTGCCAACCAATTCCAGGCTTTTTCCGTAGAATCCTGTTTTAACACACACCTATAGAAACACTGTAAACATTTGCCAGAAGCCGAAATGTTTCTAATAAACGTCATTTTTTAAAGGTTATTCCTTTTTAAATTTCTAATTGAGTTTAAAACGTTGAGATATAAAATATCAAACGTTATTTCACAGAACACGCTGCCATATTGAAAGAACGTTGCTGCGCCAAGATAATTTAAAAAACGGCCAATCGAATTATTAGTATTGAGCTAATGCATTAAAAGATGCCGTATCTACAATGAATATAGCTTTTCCTCATGAAAACATTTAGCTATTATAATTAAATGCGTTGCACCAAACCTATGAAAAACTATCTTGCGCGGAAGAATAATTAGGAAATCGACACCAACTGAATTTAAAATGACGCCTTCCCAAAATTTACTATGGCGGCTATACAATAGCGTTTCGTTCTTGGAACATTAGTGTACGCCTTCAATCATCATTTTACCTATCTAAACTTGGTTATAGCGGCCACTGTGGCCAGCAATGAACTGGATTAAAAAAGCTACTCTCGTCAAAGTCGGGAGTAATATACAATATCTAATTAACAAAGTTGACTAAAGAGGCACAGCCTTTTGAAAACTTCTTTCTACTCATATTACTACACTATATTGTACCCGCTATAGTGACTATAGGTCTCAATACACGAAAGTATTACTAAATTAGAAAAGAATTTTATTTATATAGAAAAAAATCTATACATTTTACGATATAAAAAAGAATTTTTTTGAAATGTCGCTTATCCAAAAGTTTAATATTATTTAATTATTCAAAAGTTTTTTAATTAAATGTACATATAGTTTCAGGAATACCCCCCGTAGAACACGATGGGATGCCGTACAACTTGCTACGTAATGGAAGAATATTGCTGACAAAGTTAAAAATTTCGTCTCAGAAATTCAAACATTTGAGAGAGAAAGTTTCAATAAGTTTAAGAAGAGTTATAATAGTCTCTAAAAACGTTTCTCAATAAGTCTGTACTCTTGTGTAATTCTATGTCGTGTAAGGTGTGTGACTGCTGCTAAATGAACAAATTCTACGAATCATTTGCTGGATATTCAAAGTAAAGGCTACCGAAGAAGTAATTCAAGGATTGGTATTGTAGCGTATAGGTAACTGTAGTAGTTATAGTTTCGTGTATGAACGAATCAAATATATTTCACTATCGTTCCTAATGTCATATACTTCCGGTGTATATATAGCGTTAATTTACAATTATTTCTACAATCAACAACACTTCTGAATAATAATAAATATATTTACTGAGGTTAATCACCTTGAATGCACTGTGATATATGGGCGGCCAATCGTGAGAACTTGTGTGTACATAGGTTGAGTTCCTATATTTCTATTGTTTAGAAGAACAACACACAACTTTATACAAATTAATTAAAGTGAACCTCCATATCGTCGATTCTACAACACTGGGTATATTATTAATAGTGTTACAACTTTTTGTTTACTTCGAGATTTTAAGACCCCATTTATGTACATGCAGTCCAGGCCCTTAGAGGTTCTCTCCGGAGCTTCTTTAATAATGCGTTGCTCTAATAAGAAGGATTATTTTTTAGAACCGAAAGTGTTTATAATCTGATTATTGCGAAATTGCTGTATACCGTAAAATCCCTTTGTATTATATTGGATTTTAAAATAATCTTCAAACTTTTAGCTTCCATCGCAAATTCCTTTAAAGCGTGACATATGATTATTATTTCTTTCGATAGTGCATTATTTATTACTAAATTATTATTATTGAAACCTTACAAGATATTGGTAATCAAGGAATTGTTTATAGCTACTGTGCACGCCGCACCAATATAACTAAGTATGTAATGTATTGCACAATGTCCGCGGAGACGAAAAGACATATAATTACAAGTATAATAAATAGCTATGTATTTATATTGTAAATAAATTCAATCAAGTTAATCATCGGGTTTTAAGTCGTTGCAGTACTGAATGGAATGACTTTAGATGCTGGACACAAAATCCGTAAATATTATTGCCCCCTTGCAATAATGAGGTAAATATATATCGTTGCTGTTGAATGAATCCCTTCGTCCAGGGAGGCAAAAAGGTTGCTGATTATGAGTTGTTTTGTGATCACACAGCATTGAAACATGGATGAAGGAATACACTACCAAATGTGTAGAAAAAGGGAACGTTGAGTCTGTTGTTTATATGGACATCTATACACTAAAACTAGCCCACCCTCGTCCAGAAAATAGTTGACAATTGCAAAGTTACTAAAGTGACTAAACAAAGATTTGTGTAGCTAGAAAACCAATGTAAAAGTGGGGATGCTCCGTTGCAGAGGTTGTCTTCACAAAAGCACATTTTCCCGTGGCCCTTCCCTTCTCCCATGCAAACGTGATCCACCATGAAGTAATTTATTATCATACCATCCGTACAAGTTCGTTGTACCCATTCGTCTGAAAATTTCAAAATTTACATCATGTTTTACATCTTTTGTGTGTCAACAACAATGTTTTTTTAGAAGCCCACATATTCTAAATTGCAACACGCGTAATATTGTGTGTTCTCTCGGATGTTATTACATACAAATGCTGCAAGCTTTTTCTATTATTTTTGCAGCAACAACTCAATCCCAAATCCCCCATGTGCTTTAAGGAAGAGCCGTTTAAATACTCCAGTGTGTAACTTTGTACTACAGATATATGTGAGCACATATACATGTCCGATAAAATTCCAGCTTCTGCTTTATTTACAGCTTCCGGAACTATTTACGTAAATAGTTTTCCTATTTGACTAGGAACTACAGAGGAACACATAGTTTTACAATATAAGTGTATAGCAACAAATACATGGCATTGTTTTATATGTATGACTAAAAGGTCAAATTTATCTCCGTCATATTTTCTCATGTTATAGACAGAAAGGAGGGATAGATTTACCCTTCATGCCTATGAAGACGGGAAGGTAACTGCCTGATAAATTCCAATGCGGAAAATAAAATGGCTACTGTCCAATTTTTAAGTGTTCAATTCACTTGAGGGAACAAGGGTTAAGTGGAGGAAATTTCGATGAGTCTGACATCATCATAGTATAATTTTGAGTGAATTATTAGATTTTACTCCTGGAAGATAGAGATATAAAGCAAGTGAGTTTACTCTATTTCTCCTTATCAAATGATCCTCATCAGTAAAAATGTTGCTTTTAAAATATTCGTTGTTACAAAATTATTCTTGCAAAACATAGATGTTCCTATCAAAAATAATAACTTGTTTCAACTTTTATGCCTCAAAATATTCATTATTTCAAAACTATCCTTACTCGATATTCTAAAAATAAAAAATTTTTATTTCTTCAACTTCAACTTTGAAACTTCCATGTATATCCCACGTACATGCAGATAGAAAAATCAAAATGGGAACAGAAATTAAGAGCTGGAGATTTTTTTGGACACGATTCAAAATCAATATCGCTAAACGTCCTTGTTTAAATACATGACAGTGCGTATAAAGTTACTTTTTGCCTCTGCTCCTTCCGTCAATATGAATTACAATCGGGTACAAAGAATACATTAACCACACATTTGATGTGGAGATGAGAATAACAAAAAGATATCTTTTTTAAATTCACAGGCCTCACGTGGAAGATTTGGGTTGTTTGAACATTTAAGTAAAGTAACTTTCCGACTATAGGCAACTATATAATAGTATACTAACTATTATATGTAGGATGAAAGTGTACTGCTATTGCACATAAAAGCACAAAATAGAATCTAAAGTAGTACACATCACATATACACAGATATACAGTGAAAACTACATATTATAGGAGTCATCGCTCCATATAATGTCACTCACCATCAGAGAATTTATGCACGAATTTGACGCAGCAACCATGACAAACCCGGGTAGCTGGTCTATTTTCCGGAGGTAAAGTTTTATTGAACGGATCCGCGCAGTAGGGATCGTATCGACTGTTACAGTCGTAACAGTAGAGTTTCCGAGCTAAAAATTATTTAATCCTGCCATCAGCATTGTTACCCAATAAATTATTTTTTTGACATCAAGTATCCTATGACAAGCCACAAGACGACACTGTAATAATATTGCTATACATGTGACAGGACAAGATTTACGGTGGGAGAAGTGAGAATAAAAAAGTCATCTTTTGATTAAAAATCTGGATCTTACAATTAGAAGTGTAAATGTTTTATATTGTAGTATTGTATTTATGTATTTAGGTGGAAGTAAAGTATAGTTACTTTAATTTTTTTAAACAAATGATGTATGCTTTGTATGTGTATGTACGTGTTATTTTAAAATATGTATTACGTAACAGTTTTTTGAAAAACACTGGAAAACCGGAATGAAGCTCCATCAAAACAATCAAACAACAAAACACTTACATTGGTCACCCACAAACAATGAGCAAACGAAAAATAGGCTCTGACATAAATAGGTTATTGCGGGAAATGCCCTGCTGGGTTGTTCACAACACATATTATTTGGACTTTTAGTCGGTTAAGAGACAGAAAAGAATAGTTGTTTTCTATATACAAACACTTCTGGTGATTATTATTTACTCTATGCCAAAAACCAAAAAGGAACACCTGGCTTTGTGGAGGCTTCCAGCCGAGGAATATAGTAGACATGTATGACGGGAGAGAAAATTGCAAATGTCATATTCAAGAATATATTTCAAGTCACTAATATTCAATATTCTGTCTCTCACTCGACACAATCTAATGCATTTTTTCTCAACAACTCTCTTGTCCCAAATGTGTTTATTCAAGGAAGTGGAGATGATATTTGAGTGTAGTAAATTCTGTCTATCTTATGAATAAATTATATTATACAGGGCTTTTTAAAAGCCAAGTAAAAAACCTTTTTATATTAGTGTGCAACAATATATTCATGTGTATATATGTATCTAATTTACATATGTACTTGAATTATTGGAATATATAAAATGTTTGTCATTATCAATCCTGAACCTGTCAAACTATTATAAAACTTTAAATTAATATAACTATTGAAATTACAGGCGAGTGAATGGATATTCATATTCTGCTTGTAACTTTTGTATATACTATGATTTTCAAATGCCTTTCAATTCTTAAAAGGGAGATCCCTAAACTGTTCATCAATAATTCTTTTGTCATTCTTTTAAACAGGTAGAAATCTCAAAGGATACATATTGTCAAAGAACAAGAGTGAAAGTAAAAATTGGATCAATATGCATAAACATGTACGGCATGACAATAGCAGTTCCCTTAAAGAAAGAGGCTACTTTTTCCCGAGTTTTTCGACTTCTACGATTCACTTTCAGGAAATTCAATATAATAATCAGCACAGTACAGTATGTGTAGGTGTATTATTTCCCTGGTGGTATTTGTGAGCTGGAATTTTGACATGGAATGACAAAAAACGGAACAAGCTCATACAGTAAATGTGTATTATGTGCTTTATTGTAGATATTGTGTATATATCTACATATGACCCACAATATTGACGGGAATATAGTATAGGTGTTGGGTAGATAGACATAGTCCGTACATTATTGACAAGAAATTATGTTGTGTGTATAGAGTTATAGTATTGACATGAAAGAAAATAATAAAAAAAAATAACGAGTTGTTGTTGGCAGCGCTTATAACAAATAGGGATTACATGAAACAGACCAATTTGATCACAATACAACACTTTACAACTTGACATTTAGCAGACTTTGGAACGTACATCGAACCACGCATACATACGGAGAAAAGTTATGGTGTGTATAGAAACATTTAAATAAACAGTACTATATAATTGTCATATATAAGAGTTCACAAACCTTCTAAAGAGTTTAATAACTTGCTTATCAAAAATTCCTCTATTTACATAAGGTAGGTAGGTACATGTATAACATTCAAAAGAGTTCCAGTAAATATACTAAGTAATACACACAAATGGAATTACAACATACATATACATACATAAAAGGTAACATTTAGAAATTGACTAATATATACACGTATGGGTCACGTACACGACAGTAATTCATATAAAAATATAAAGATATACATGTATATAAGTGGAGTATATAGGCCTGCAGAAATGGAGTACAAATAATCTAAAAGTTACTAATAAAAATAGCAACTAACAATTATCTTGTCATTTTCCCGCCACTATATGGATAGAGTACCACTACTATTGTACAAGTAGAGTAAATTCTACCAGTCTCCAGTTATGATCAAAAGCCTTACTATACTACGGAGTAGGTCATAGCTCTTTCAAAGTTCATTCATTATAGCCATCCGTCAGTGTGTACTTTTTTTGGTATAGTCATCTTAAATAAAGTAGTCAACTAAGGCAACGAAAAATTACTACAGCCAGGTCAAAAGCATAATCATTATCATTAGGGCAATACTAAATGGAAAATCCTGCAATCTTCCGCTCTCCAGCGAATCAAGCGAAATGCCATGACAGGAATGTGTAGTATATAAGAGCATGGAGCATTATAGAAGTTGGAAAAAGATGGGAGCGTAGTTGAGAAAAGGTATGGTACTGAAGTTGGGATTTGACATTTTAAGGTCTAAAGAGAACTTCCATATATAAATGGAATACTATGTATGTAATCCTGTAATACACAGTATAGATACAGGAAATTAACTGTATTGACGTCAGCTAAAATGATATGGATCGTCATGTTTGTTTCTTAAATAAACTTTCTCTTTTCACTAAATAAAAACCACAAGATTTAATACTTGAAAACATGAAACCTATTCAGGGGTGAGGAGGTCGCATTTATGTAATATCACATCAACAAATCCAATCTCTGCTCACATTCGCAGATGATATTAAGGATGTAAACTCTAATATTGCTACAATCAAGTCACGTTATTACGTTTAGCTCCAAGGATTTTAGTAAAGAAAACATGAGTAACGGAGGAAGAAATGCCTTCTCTGAAGAGACAAGAAGTTTGAAAGTCGTAAGCATGCTTCGTAGGGTAGCTTGGCAAAGTAAAAGTTTGTTGTGTTGTAGATACTGAGGTTCATGATCATATATAAGTATTGCCGTAAGAAATAAGCACGGCAGTATCTTTGTTTCCAGATGGACAATATAGCTATAATAATAATCTTATAAATTTAGATGGTTTCAAGTGATTTTACTAGAGGTGAATGGAATTTATAATATGGGATTACGAGTTTACACGGACCACGACATGAAAATTAACGACGGTAGTAAAGAGCAGTGAAGGAGGGCGGGGAGCACAGTTCAAGAATTACGTTTACGAGGGGCGGGCCGGACCAAGATGAATAACATATTATGAGAGTTAAGACTGAGGGATTAAAAGGTCCCTGTGAAAGTCAACAACGAAGAACAACGGGCGACTTGGACATGAGTTAGCGTGGTCGACAATATGCACACGATCGAATTAATCATCAAAGACATTTATCCTGTAGGGTCCTTGTCGCATTATAATTCATTCCGTTTCGTCCACTATATGCATGTGCATTGTTGATCAAGATTTTATTGGAAGCGGATGAACCAATCTCTACATAAGTTCACAACTGCCTACTAATCCAATGCTTACACAAGACTGATCTATCCGTGAACTTATTCAACTTTCATGGATTATGTATGATTTGCATTTATTTGCATGATCCACACACATATTGCATGACCCACGCGGGCTATCATTCCATCACTGCTCATGTTCCTATCATGTTTTCCAGGTGTATGTATACTTGCTCGTACACTCGGCGAGTGACGACTGCTTTCCTACGTTATTCTTATGTTAGAATTCGTGTTGCCTGGAGGAGTCCTTTAAAAATGTAATAACTTGACTTAGTCAGTAACAAGTCTACATGGTTTGCTGGGTCGACTTTCAGAAGTGACTAGTCACTTTTCTTGAAAACTTATCATGACTATCATGTTCGCTCTTTTGCCCGCAAGCATCTGCGGATAAAACTGCAACTCGTGTGTAGGTCATATTTCAATCTGTAAGCTCAATTCTCTGGAATATGAACGAACTTTCCACAACACCATAACCAACTTTCCATAACTACGTTGTGGGTGGTAAGTAATATATGGGAATTCTATTTTTTCCTCCTGTGCCACATGCCACTAGAAAAAGTCCTGGATCACATTTGTGTTACGCTCAAATCATTAAAAATAAACTGGAAATTATTTTTTCTAATAGGTTTTTCATGACCATACAGACTCCTACACTACGCATGGCCGGTTGTCTGCTATCATCAAGCGTTTGTATAATAAAATAATAACTTTCCACATATTATGTTAAAAATTCCTGCTGATAGCTTGCATAATGCTTACACATGTATAGGTAGTTAAGTAGGTACATATATGAAATTACTAATGTATGGTCTCTTGAGTATCTAAACCTGACTTTGGTTGCTCAAATTCCTACGTTACTGATTTGTTCAGACAGTGACGAATCATTAATCAGATTTAGGTACACATATCTGTATAATACATTGAGGAAGTAGAAGAGTCGGTATCTCTGTTCTACCTAAGTTGCTACTTCACACTTGAGGTAATTACAGTCACTAGAGATGGTCAAACGCTGGACAATTAATAGGATGGACGTTGGGGAAATTATCGTTGCTGTCCTTATTATAGAGAAAAGCAGTAAACGCCACGTGACGACCAATATTTATCACCGCTCTCGACTACATATTGCGGTCGACATAAATATCACATGCAAACTTTTTTTCTTAATAGTTTTGCTGATACGGGCATTTGAAAAGGAGCACAAAGCCTTGAGAAATCCATATGGCAGAGCAGAGAAAAAGAATGACAAACGTCAGAAAGGACGGATGTGCGGGGGATACTAGTAAATATGTATGTACACGTTATAGTAAGCATATAAATTAGTTTTAACAACTGCTCTTGAAAGTTTGAAAATATGTCCTGGTTTACGTGCCACACAAACACTATTAGCGGCAATTAAGTATAGCAAAATTTGCATGGTGACATAACAGCAAGCTAATTATGCACACAAAGCAAATTTTAGAAATGCGCCGCTCTAGAAAATAAAGTATTGATGAACAAGAAAGTTCAATAAACAAAATATAATGCAAGGGATAATTTACATAAAGTGGCAAAGAACACTTGCAGTAGTTGTAACAATTGCATTTTCTATACATTACAAAATTCATTATTATATATAGACACATATATTAAATACATTATACATATTCTGCACAGAACATTCACCACAAATGCACACCAATGTCAAAATTACCATTCGGCTCAAAAGCAAAGCAAGAAATTACAGTTATCGGGGAGAAAAGCGTGCATTTTAACAAAGATAAGCTGCAAAACAAGACAGTAGACATTTAGTTACCAACAATCGCTACTTTAAAACAGTTTTTACCAAAACCAAGCATGCATTATATATACTTAACTTTCAAATGTTCCTGTACTTATCAACTGAATATGTGCCCTTATCCAACAGAGAATACTTATATTGCATAACAACCCCGTTATCATACATTTTAAAGAAAGTTGCAACATCGAGACGCATACGGCTTAGCACCGCTTCAAAAATCATGGAGATTTGACGTATAACAAAAGACATACATATGCGTACATATTTTCAAGAATTACAAATGCAATGATATAATACTAATATGCTAGCCACATAGGGTATTACTCTTAATTAACTCTAACACTGGAGAACATTCCGAGAATTTAATGCAACAAGGCGCAAAGATAAAATAACATGTATTATTATACAGACCACATCCAAAGCTTAATCAGCTAACATACATGGTATTACATGAAGAATGTTTATATAGCATGGAGTGAGTAAAGTATTAATTAGTTTCCTTTACATGTGTTGTTTGTTCATTGTACGCTAGACAATTTTGTAGAATTCACGATGCATGTACTAGCACACATAATACATCAAGTTTATAGTAAACAACAACAACAACATTAATAAGCGCCATTAACTCTAAAGGTTTTCCAGTTAATATTGTATTCTTTTTCTTGATAGTTTGTTGATTTTCTTGTGTTTATATAATACATTTATAAAATAAGGCAACAGCTTCTAAAATATTTGCTTTCCGTGCTACTATACGCACATTTACACATACACAATGCGTTTTATTTTTTGTTGTTGATAAACTTACCGCCCATGTATCCTATACAATTGCAAAGTGCGTATGAATTCGGTTTTCGATTATAGTCAAATCCAATTTGGGCAAGAGCAGAGAAGATGGGTGCGTGCGATGTAATAGAGATGATGACAAGATCAGACAAGTTCAAGTCAGTCAAGAGACAATAGAAAAAAATAGGTGTATAAGTATATAAAGTATGTAAAATCCACAATCCAACAAAACTTTTGCAATAAAGCTCCTATTGTATAGTAATTGGAGTGAAATGTTAGAAAATTTCAAAATAACTAATAATAATTGTTAGTAGTAGTAGTATAAATGCATTAATATTACTTAATATTGCATTTAGAATAAGCATCATCAATAAAATACGCATTATAGTAAATATAATATGAAAAATTCTCAAAATTAGCTTTAATGTATAGTATTACTTGCCAAAAATGCAGTTCAAACACGCTAAAAAAACCGACGATTCAACTCGAAATCAGAAAAATCTAATCAGCCGTATATTTGCTTAAATTCTGACCTGCAATTTTTTTTGCTGTTCTTCATGATTTTAGCTTTCAATCTACATACCGTTCTGTAACTTGCAATGATTATACATTTCTATAACTCGTAATGATTATATATTATTCCAACTGGGCAATATATACTTAAACTTGCAATGCACATCATTCCCTGCATCATTCATATCAATTAAACGTAACCTTTTGAAGCACAAGTTCAATTACTTCCTTAGTAGCTACCTACGGTTGGTGAGGTAAAGGATTAAGATGATAAAAGAAGAAGAAGCCCTGATCGTATCTTAAAAATCAATCCACTCCAGTGTAATAATCTGTGGGTAACCTCTCCTGAATACTAAAAGCCATCTTCATCTTCTTATAATCCCTACAGGTTCTGCTTTACTATAAAGTATTCTCCTTTCCAAATGGAATGGGGATTGAGACATTTAATTTGTATATTCAGGACGAGATAGAAGAGAGAAAGACAGATGAACGCAGCTGAGTAGTTGCGGAGTATAGCAACGAGTTTCCTGTATAGTAGCTATAGCTAGCCTTTAACGTTTGAACACACAAAATCCACACATAGCATGATTTCGTTTCACACAGCTTGTGTGAGTTCAAAGATGATAAGCCTTATGGTGGATGAAGGATGATCGAAAGCCATTAAACCTAAGTTTGTTTACAGATTCCCTCAATGTTTGGTAACATTAAACTTGAACTAGATAAATTCACTATTGAGCAATGTATCATCTTCCTTTTTTATTCGCAAGTTAAATTCCTATTTGTGTGTTACATTCCATATTAGATACTCGATATACGTAAGGCGTTGTTATTAAAAATAAATGCTGAGTTAGTTCTCCTCTCAAGATCATAACTGCCTGCGGTAGCTTTCTCTCCTTCGAATTCGTCGTTCCCTATAGATGCATTTTGATTAATCAGGATTATTCTTCTATATGACTTAAGTGCTTGGAAGGTTTTATCTATGGATATGGATACATTCCTATCCGGAATTTGTGCTGCAGTAGTGCATACTTTTAGAGAGTCCGTAATAAAAAGAGCGGATGATTTCGAAATCTAGAAGTAAGCATATTATATATAAATAATTAAAACATTAAATAATAAATTTTTATTCATTTGATAAAATACTGTTGCTTAGAAGTGAGTTCCGGTGGACCCGGCCTCCTTTTTAATTCAATTAATCCATGCCAAAGAACTTCAAATGCCAATACATTATAAATTGAATTAAGTACGTATACTTCATCATTAGGTGTTTTCATCGCAACAAACGCCCTAGATTTATTAGACTACAAGAAGCATTATAACAGCATTAGGTCTCACAAATGGATGGTAGTCCCTCCACATGCATGGACTGTTCCTACAAAAAGTAATTTTCTTAGGTAAAAGTTATTGCCTAATATTTTTCCTGCTGAGTCGGATGCCTGGTAAATACTTAAATGGATTCTGTTTGCCTAGCGTTCTCTAAATATAATATAATTTCATACACACAAGTTCTACCATCTTATGTACATGGGTTCCTCTCATGCTGCCGTAATTACATGCTAATTTTCCAGAAAGCCTGGAGTAATTGCATCTTAGCACTATATGAATTTGATTACACCGAAAGTAATTTATATAATGAAGTTAGTCAAATTTTACTCCGGAGATTCTAACTTGTATTACCGCTTTTAGCTTATTTTCGCCTAGTAGCATGTACATATGTACAGTTTTGTTTTTAATACCACAGGCCTATATGAAATTTCGGTAAAATAATTTACAAAATAAATGGTTGACTGCGTAATTGAATGATTCAAAAAATTATTATAGTATATTCGTCAAAAGTAAAAGCACATATCACACTAGCACACTATAACGTAGGAGTGAAAGTAAATTGTCCTTACTTCGACATTCCCCGGCACCGGAAGCCTGCCCCACAATCGGGAAAATTACTGGAAAAAAACAAAGTCATTAAATAGATTCATTTGTGAAGATCGAACCAATCATCAACGAATAAAAACATGCTTTATTTCGCGACATTTTTGATTGATTACCACAATTTTGATACTTAATTGCTGAAAACTATTCTAGATTTGAGAAATTATAGTTGGAAAGTCTGTAAAACGATATATTTCATCAATAACTATTATATGGCTGAAATGGTGGAAACCAACAAAAAAAGTTTATATCTAATTTCATGTACGTATTTCCCTAAAATATGCTTCGTTATCGTTATCACATTAAGCACGCAATCCTATATCCACACATATGTAAAAGTTTCGGTATCATCAAACTTTTAAATGTTCCTAAGGAGGAGGGAACGATGACTATACGAACGTGAGGAACAAGAATTGAACACAGTCTCTTCTGGTTGTTATTATTATTACAGGTTTTCAAATGAGTCAGGCCGTTGCGGACTTGCGTTTGTGGCTTTGAGTGCCTGTACTTAAATATATATTTATACCTACTTCTCATACAACTTGTGCCAAAATCGGATTATTATGCACCTATCAGCATGCTAAGTATAAGTTAGGGAGAAAAACCATTTTTACCAGGAAACTTGAGCGAGCATGTTAAGACATTATTATTATAATACTTTATCTATAGTTTTATCATGTGATACATTTGTATCATGCAATGTGATATGTATTCATGTGTGTAGAATATAATCTTATACCTAGAAAGATAAATATAATCCGGCTACCCATGAATATATGTATGTATCAGTCACATTGCAATTTGTGAGCCACACAAATTAAACGAAGGCTGTGTGACGTATAATTTAAACGAGTGCCACCAACAGACTTCAAATAATTTATTTAATGGATGACAAAAGTTTGTCTCAAAAAACAACGGAACAAAACTAAATTATGTGTCACAACCTATTAGCTTGTTACACAATATAACGTGTACACACTGTGTCACGTGGGCCATACCTACACAGTGTGTAATCAAAACTGAGAGTTAATTTTAAATGCCGAAAATTGTAATTACTAATACAATAATTGAACAATTAAGATTTGGTTTAGTAAATACTAAGTATGTGATAAGCTATGAATATATATGGTTCGCGTCTACATACATAATAACAAGCAGTTAAATTAAAAATCCAAAACCCGCTTACTTGCTGACACGAGGACAAATTCTAGGTAATGCATGGTCCATAACATGTGAAGCACACACCCGGTTTAGAAAAATCAAGTTTTTATACTCTCCCCTTATAAGCCAAACTTTGATGTAAATGAACAAGGACTCACTGATATTATGAATATTTTTATTGTTATTTATTAGTTGACTGCTTGACACTAATAAGACTATGCAGTATATAATACATTCGGTGTATTATATGGAGTTCACAGTTGAAAAAATAATCACAGATCACTTGTATATGTGCATGGATGTGTAATACAGAGTAACCAGTTCATCTGGCTAGAGTAATGTAAGACAGTTTTGCAAGGAACGATGGCGGTATTTGATAGGTTTCACACCGTAACTTTTGGTTGTTTATAAACGATAAAAGCATAAACCGTTTTTAGCCCAAAACTTTTCTAAGGCTTTTTGTTATTCTTTCCGGAGGTTCACTATGTTAATAAATCCGCTATGACAGATATATAATGCGTAAATATAGATGATGAAGACAAGTTTACTTCTCTCACGTATGTAGAAGAAGAACAAGAAGAAAGAAAAGAAGGTTGTGTAATGAGAAGTCGATGGTTATAAGAAGAATAAAGGGAAGACCTTTCACAGTAGTGACTCGACCTTGTCCATAGTGAATCTAAGAATATCTTGTTGTTGTAATCCTACGTCTACCCGTCTTAAGTCAACCTGACTACCATTAGTGGTCTTACTGCTGGAGTAACAACCGGTAGAAGAGGCAGCCATTATTATTACTTTTTTATCATATAAATTGTCAAGGCAAACGAATGTTTAATAGTTGATGGTTACCAAATAACCCTAAATTTATATTATTGCGAAAGTGTGCTCTACACTCCTGTTGTGGAATTATTTCCCAATATTTTTCCAGGTTGCAAGAGTAGCGTATATTGCAACTTTATAGGTTTGCCAATTTTGAAAGATTTAATAAAATATTAAAGGTTTATAGATTTTCTGAGACATTGTAAGTGTTAATAAAGATTTACAATAGACAATATTTGCAAGTATGAAATGTTTTGTAGGTGTGTAAATACTTCCAAGTCAAAAAATGTAATAATATCGCAGAATTAAAGATATTTTTGCAAATCTGAAGTTGTTGGAAGCTTAAATATTTGTAAGTTACGATGATATTATGAGTGTAAACATTGTTACAAGATTTAAAGAAACTACTGCAGAGTAAAGGAATTTGAAAGAACTGAAAAAATTCGGCAAGACAGCAAAGGAGAGAAGAAAGTGGTGACGAGATAGACAGATCTCCAGGGGGGAGGTTGTTCACTGGTCTTGGAGAGGAAAATAAGTGGGGATTGGACCTCCTGTTCTGAAATGAGCACAAGACACTACTGTATACACAGCCGAGATTTTTTGATGAAGAAGGAAAATACTTGGGTGAAAAAAGTGAAGATGTATCTTCGTGTATAGTATTATTCCGGAGCGTGTCACCCACCCTGCTCAATGAGTTCCATCCGTCTTGTAGAAAAATGTTCAATGCAGATTGTTTCTGTTCTTCTGCCGTTGCGGACGTCTCCGAAAATTCCTTCTTCTACACTATATTGTGCTCTATTGCTGACTGGTGCCAAAGACTACTATAAGCATAGTAGTAGTCAGCAGTGTAGTGCCAGCACAGGAGTGAAAAAAACAGGAGAGAGCCCGTCGAACGAACACAAGCTACATATTGCCTTATGACTACTCAAAATCTATATACACCACCAGACGTACTACTGCTAGTTGTGGTACGACAGAAGAGAGTAAGGTTGATAGTAATAATAACAGTAGTGGTAGAGTAGTAGCAAAACTCTGGAGTTTCTACTTGTATCAAAACTTTTCTTTTCATAACCGAACCGCCACCCGAGTCTGTATTGGGTGTATAGAAGCTTATATGTCTAAGTATACTTAAATAGAAGTCCTGCTACTAAGGAGGAGAACAGGAGAATGAATATATGTAAATCGTATAAGGTCCTATCTTCCTCCAAGCCCTGCAAATAATGGGAAATACGCCTACTACATATAACTGCCACAATATATGGTGTACTGTTGTATATACACCAGTAGTGAGTATGAGAAGAAGGATCACAAGGAGAAATTTCAGTCGGACAAATACACACAGCGATTATGTATATAGCCGGGTATTCTTAGTACAGCTTAAGAATTTCCTAAAGCCACAGTCTGCTCTACACTCCTAAGTCTTAGAACTCTCTTTGGAGGAAGCATAACCCCATGCCTACACCTATTTCACAGCTCCGGCTATAATTAATACCCGCGAACGTGCCTAATACTACAGTGCAAATAGCAAAGACAGACACGTTCACAAACTGCCTTCGGTACTTAACATGGACGTATGTGTAGCTTGTATTAAGAATATACGTATAAGTAGCTCGTATTATTATACGTGTGTATTAGCTAATAATATAAAATATATGTAGCTCACATTCAAAAATACACTAGCTAATATTCCAATGTGGATATAACTAATAGAATATAAAGTTTATTTAAATGCATAAGCGTATATACACACATGCCAAAGTATTACGTCAATATACACTTGTTTGCAGCGCACATGTTTGTCAGACTTATAGGTATTATTACATACACAGGCAAACCTCTAAGAGAAGCTATTTTGTTTCGGATACATATATAGGAAATGCGGGCAGAAGGACAAGACTCAATTGGTTTCGTAGTAGTTCCACACTCAAAAAACGTACGCATGCAAGGCTGCCCAATAGAGTATAATATCAACATACAAGAACAGCTGTATACAATTCACGTACCCAGTAACCGAAGCTTACATATACACTAGGAGGAACAGTCATACGGCAGAGCGTAAAATATGTATGGCATATGCACAGTAGTAGATATATATTATATCTTTTAGTTACACGGGAACAACCCGTAAATCGATGAGGATAGCGCAAAGACTACTGCACTGCATTAAAAACCACGAGTCTAAAGCGCAGGTTTGTCCTGAATTTAGAATTGAACTGCAAACTGATGCCCGGGTAACTTGACTTTTCTCGGTGTGTGGTGTGCCTCTCGTCTATTAGTACTACTACTTTCATCCCGGTGTTTTTCATATATTTTTTTTTACTTTATTCCATCTTCAACCAAGAATTTCCTTGGTAAATTCCTCTATAAAAGGTTCTTACATCCATCATCATCATCAACAGCAACACTATCCCCAATACCGTAGTGTTAAAACATACACAAGATTCAATGTAGATGTACAAGTTCCTTATGGAATACTAAAAAGACTGTCGACATTCCTTTGCTGGTCCTTCACATACTTTTACTCTTCCACAGAGCACTTCACCGTAAAAGTATGTATAGTAAAAGTCATCCAGGCATCAAAACTCCTGTGATACACTTGACTTCAGCTTTGACTTTTTAACATGGTCCACGGACTTCCAAACATTATTTTGACAGAACTGACTCCAAAAGCTTATGCTTGTAACGTGCTGAAACCCAAACATTTACTTTCAAACACTGACTACAATATGTACTTTAAAACATGTACTATATTTAAATCACTGATTCCAAAGCATAAAAATGTTTGAAGCATTGAGCCGAAAACATAAGGTTTATAGCACTGACCCCTCAACATGCTTTAAAACATTGATGTCCACAAGCACGTTCATTATATGAAAATATCTAAGCTCTTGGCCGTCTTGGCCCTGTATGAATAAAAGCGAGAGGCTAAAAGTAAACAAGGAAAAGCGTTCAAGAAACTGTCATCCCATTGATTTGCATATTCGACATTATTCCCCATACCCTAACTCTATAACAACAACTCTACCGAAGGTAAGTAAGAGGAAGGTGAATCTTGGCAGAAATGCATGGAAATGCTCGGGAAACATTTAAAACCCAAATAATTGAATTAAACGACTGCAACTGTATGAGATTTATATAATAGCATTACAACAAAAGTCAAAGTCACTATGAATTATTGAACAGCCTGAGACCGACTAGATGTGAATCTTATAGACTTGCATTCATAATCTGGTGGAGGAACCGAAACTTGTAGGGATTACATCTCTTACTGCATATCGTGATCGTGTACATATGATTTTCCGTCCGTTTTATAGTGGTTATGTAAACTATTGGATATTAATCCAGAATGCTGGAACCTTTCGTACCTACCTTGTCTTACTTTATCGTATCCCGTACCTTGTCATGTAAACACGCACATCAGCTCGTGAAAAGATTTTGAGAAGAGTGAGAGTTTTTTTGAAAAGCAGAAAAGTACAAGATATAACCATACATATCATAACTTATTCTTAACCTCAGATTAGCTAATATAAACCTTCGCAAGGCTGCAAGTATAATATATCATATCGCCACACACACAGCTGTTGTATTATCTGGTGGCAACCTCACATGCTCTTCACACGGTGACAGGTTGAAAGACACAAGGAAATTCCTATTTATTTAATCAAAATGTGGTTCCACTTACTCATTACTAAATCCCAATCACTCACGGTAAGTCGGCTATATGCAGAGATTTATGCATATCTTCACCTAAGAATGTTAAAATTCCAGATTCAACCAGCAGAATCAATTTTACCTTTCATGCAGAATATGTAACCTGAACCATTACATTTCCTTCGGCCTAATCGCACCTGTGTATCTGAAAAGATTTGTTTCGTTTTACTTCGGCGAAGATTTTCTTAACTTACGATTAAAGCTTCATTTAAAGGTAACAAAGATATCAAAGGCCCTTGTAAAGAATACCTGGAAGGTATCTAAGAACTTTACACTTGCATTAAAACCATGCAATGCATCCTATAAACATTATACAAATGTATTTATCATAGAAATGTAATAAGCCGATATATGAAACAAGTGCTTAAAGGCATATGAAGTTGCGTTCCTAAGTATCTGGTTGTGATTGGAATATAATTTAACCAACTAATTTCAATTCCTACAAATTCCATTATGAAGTTTAATCACATTGGTTAAAGTAAGGACTAGTAGAGCAAACGAACTTTACTGAAAGCGGTTCTTCAGTGTTTTTATGAACTTACGGGAAAATGTACTTATTCAATGTTTGTGTCGCTAAAGATTGCAATCTCCTTTGGATTCCACAACAGCGGATTCGTACATAGCCTTTGAGTAGAGAGGATGGCAAGAAGAAATTGAGCACGCACATAAACCACAAGATGGAATTAGGGAATCTAAAACGGAGATTGTGCCCAGGTAGTATACTACAAGCCAGCACTTTTGCTATCACGGGATGTAATTAGGCCAAGATTGGTTTCCAACCAATTCTTACTCTCGCATTGTTAGAGATGAAGAGAGAATTAAGTACAGATATGCATTGCATTTCATATTTTTGCAATACTGGATGATGAAAGTATATAGGTTCTTCATATACAAAAATTCTTTTATATACATATGTAAACTTAAGCCTGTTGGTGTGCTATAGACTTGACCAGCAGAATGGAACTGCAGCGGCAGGAGCTTGCAAGTTTACATTTATACAGAGCAAAGGAATTAGCCGTCTTCTTATATACTTCACTTCCTTTTTAGATAAGGCAAAAACAAGGAGCGACAAGTTGCTAAGCATGAAATACTTTTAAGCGCTAAAGGTGTTTTACTTTTTTTGTTCTTTCAAAGCTTAATGTTAGTTACAGGAGTAGATTCTGTGCTTATATAGAATGTATAAAAAGTGACACAATGCTACACAAGCTTGGGAGTAAGAAAGTTGAATTTTTCTTTAGATCTATATACTCCTCATTCCCTTTCAACATGGCTATTATATGAGCCAGAAATTTCTAGCCGTATCAATGGCGCCTTAATGGCTTTGAGCAGAAAGCAGGGCATCCGTATAGCGTTTTGTTCAAGTTGTGGTCAGAGCGGAAAGTGGATTGCAGAAGTACACCACCGTCAATTGTATGGAATTGGATGGAAAATTTAAAACATGTTAAGATTTTAGATAATACTATGATTTTTGTTTTAACGTGGATGTTTTTTCATTCTTGTTTTTCCTTTTCTCTCATCAAGTGCTTCTCCGCGTCCGTACAAGAAAATGCTAGATGTACTCCTTCAAACTTAACTCCACTTTATTCCTATTGTTGATTTTGTCCAAGGGATCGCCATTACTCTTGCAGCACTCGGCTCGACGCTGTGTATACGCTGCTCTTGTCTACTATCATTATACATAGTACAGGTTCAGGAGAGCGTATGGAGATGGCCATTTCCTTATGGGAAACTCTCGTCGTCCATAAAGTAAAATTTCCATGGGGATAAAATTGTGGCATAGGAGGGCATTGACCAGCTCCGTCTCCTTAGTCTTAAGCAGCAGTAGATAAATACTATATCCCCACCATTGTACACACACAGTGAGACTTGACGTTGACATTTACGAAATTCTTTAATTTATGACCCAAGTTTCTAAAAACGATTCCGCTTCCTTCCAATTCTGCAATAGTAATAATAAGCTAAGGAATATATAGTAGGATACTACAGCTAATCTTAAGAAGTTACCACAGGGACAGAAACTATCAAATTAGATAGAAACAAGTCTCTACATACAGTGGAGATTTGCATAGCTTGATCAACAAAAACAAATAAAGTTATGCAGAAATTCTTGAAAATGCAATCGTAAAGGTTTGCAAGCAAAACTTGAAATCTCCAAGGAATTACAAGCTTGCATTTGCGAGATTACTTGAATTCTTTAACTTACGCAGTACCTTTCAAATGCCTTCCATGCTTGCCTATAAGTGTACTTACTGCATATATGTACTTGCGCAAATAAATTGCACTTCGTCATCAACCTGTACAGTAGATTATCATCCATGTCGGATTCCTTATTACGGTGTTCCATCAAAGTACTATGTACATAGTATTAGTAATATCATGAAATACTTTCGAAAATCCACTAAGAGCAAGTTTTTGCATTTACCTGTGAGCCTCATCGCTGTCCACTAGAATGACAGTATGACGACTCCAATAAATATAGCATGTGCTCATTATGACATGGCACACTGTGTGTGTACACTGACGAAGCGTTAACCGTGTGGTGTCAAGTATGCATGTGTGGATAAAGATAAACCATAATGCTTCAGTACGTACATTGTGTATGTATATGTTAGCGTACACGTGATGGGAACATCTTTACCTGCAAAGTCTAAGTATATGTATACACAAGTAACCTGCAAACTGTGAACGTACAAGTAACCTTATGCAAATGCCTAAAGTGCAAATAATCATTATTGCACAAATACTTTTTCATTTTTCGTTCTGCTGCTTGCTCTCTGGTATATTTGATTAACTGGATAAGTTTTGGGACACATCTTCTCTTCTCCCTCATTTTCTCTGAATTAAAGCATGGAGGACGACGTTCTATTGGAAACACACAATTTACACGCACATCTTCAGCCTCGACTTTCTAATCGCAATAAAATAGCGACTGACACGAAAAAGCCTCTCGCTCTATCTAGTTTCTTATATACTACCTGCCTTGGTCTTTTTTTCTATCGGACAACAAGGGAAATACCTATGCACCTTTATATTCCCTTTAGAACTAATTATACAAAGGAAGAATGCCTGAAGTGCAGATAAAAGAATATCCGAAATAGGATACCTCCATAGGTTTTCAATCCTTTTCGTTGTAATTTTTTCCTTAACTCGTTTCATAGCACAGCAGCAGGAGAAGCAACATCAGCAGCAACAGTACGATGGCCGTGAGCAATTTGCTGTTCACGTAATTACAATTGTGTGGATTTGGAAAGTTTGCCATGCAGCCTGGCTAATGTTTAATCCTGTCTGTATCTCTCGTCTTGGTGCATACAATAATCTAAAGTTAAAAGCGTGTCTTCAGGTGGAGAAGGGAAGGTTGATTCCAAAAGTATCCTTTCATATATTCACAGACTCCATACTTGTTCCGCATTAGAGCATTCACAACGGAGGAGTATACGCATTACTACAGCACATTTTGTACAGCTCAGCAGAGGAGTAGTTGAGATTTTTCTGAGGATAAGAAAGAAGCAGAAACTTCTTCTGGATGAATACCCTCATGAAAATGCTGTGTGTACATAATGTTGAATTAAATTCCTCTACATAGACACTCAGCAACTATGCTATGGATAAGGAGTTGGCAGAAAATTTCCTACCCGGAGAGATAGAGGGAGGCGACCGTGACGATGACGCTCCTGCTCATTTCCATGTAGTAGACACACACACAGACATTCAACAACCTAACTGGCACTGGCTCCCATGATACATAACGACTTTAATTTTTGATACAGAAAAAGAAGCTTCCTCATCAACTTGAGCTTGTGTGTGTATATGTGTGTGAACTCCTCTAACTTTTGGAAGATTACATTTTAGGTTCGCATATATTCAAAAAATGTTTCAACGGCTTGATTTATCTCGCTGCATGTTCTGCACGTAGACTTTTTCCTCCATGCAGAAGCAAATACCGTTGTGCCATTATCTTTACACGACTATGGTTTGCCATTATGAATCAACGCATGTATAAGATGCTTCCACCTCCTTCATCCTTCCTCTCATCATCATCATCATCATTGTCCTTTATGTTATATCTAATCACATTTATGTTGATGCTACAGTTTCCAAGAGGAAATGTCAAGTTAAATTCGAATAAAACCCCAGAGTTCCAACTTTATTAGTGGTGCTACTTTAAATGACTGAACAATCCAGCTAACTAAAGTATATTGAACCACCAATGACATCCATATGCAACGCATGGAGATTTTGAAGCATCTGTAATCTTCATTTAAACAAGAAAAATCTACAATATTCTTGTGGGCAATCTGCAACATTTTACATTGAATTAGTCAAGAATTGAAGTACATAAAACGATATAAGTTTGGAAATGGAGAATTTTAAATAATTTAATTGGTCGTATAATTAGGAGAGTGGTGCATTTATTTAAATTGCACGTTTAATAATTAATTTTAACCTAAAAAACTGGAGCTATTTAAATGTAAGAAATCCCACATTCAGCCAGTTTAAATTTAAAATGTAGCAAAATATCGTGTATGTGTTTTATCGGACCACCAGCAAGAATGCGATGACTGGAAAAAACTACAGAGCAGTAATAAACGCTCCCTGCGCTCAAGTCAGCTACAGAGCGAATAATTTATTAGGACATAGTAATTTAAATTTAGAATCGTGGATTTCTGCAATGTGTACGAGATCTTTTCACGCTTTGGAGTCTGAACTGAAACCTTCTATTTTAACTGAGAACTTACTTGAACGACTATGCACGTCCAAATGGAGAGAAGGGGAAAGACGAAGATCACGATTAACAGTTCGATATACTATAGATGAATACATGATAATCTATATAAGGGCTATAGCCCTAGAGTTTATACCTAAAATAATACTACGAAAAATATAGCAACGTTATATCCTACATATACATACATATACCCCATTATACTTGACAATAAGGCTCGTTTCGTCAGTCGTCCAACAAGGATTTCATGATGGGAGAATTATTATTGCTGGATTTCCATTATTATTTTCAATCGACTGTGCACAACGAGCCTGGCACTTTCTTCACATTTTTAATAGCATAAAGGTTGTTGTTACAGTACCAAAGGATACTTTATTATCAAACGTACTTGTAATTTAGCAACATAATATGGACCATAAAGCGATACATATGAAATTGTAAATAATAACCAACTTAACTACTCAGCAAACGTAACTATATAGAAAAGCAAACTAAACCAAAAAAAGTAAATGTTAGGTTGTGTATGTGGCCAAGGCATCCACAAGAGGTGGTCTCTCCATGCTTGTCTTTATATTTATATAGTCGAAAAGTAAATAATATAAAAAGAGAGAGCTGAAAGTCTAAAGATGAAGGACTGGCTTGCTTGCTGGCTAAATCCGTGATCAACTTGTTGGAAAAAATTCGCGCTCCTACGCATTCCTTATAAGTAAGACATTCATGCTTCTTGACATTTTCTCACATGTTCAATGATACTATATATTTCAGTTAATGAAGGTTCAAGACTTTCAAGTATACAAGCTTGTTAAGCTTGACTATATAGGAGGTATAGGCGCTGAAATTCAATACCTGGTGTGAGGTACAAGTGTCGTCCACTGTGAATATGGAGATATTTTAAATTTTCTGTAATAACTGTATAAATACAGTAGGTATATATTCATTATTTATATTGCATTTATACTAGAACCTATATTTTCATTGGTAGCTAAGTATAATTTTCAGTATTATATTGCGTGGGGAAGTTTACCGGTGTGATTTTTTTGGTGTAATGAATTCCAAAATTTGCGCAGTGAATAAACTAGTGTAATTTATTATTTTCGGCAGTAAATAAATACGTACTACCAAGTTTTACGTTCTTTTATATATGGCGTTTTCTGCAGCCACTAAATCCGCAATTTCACTGGTAAATAAGTTTAAGTTGCGGGTATTTTTTCACAGCGAACATATTCTGCATTTGTTATGTAGTCAAACCCTTGGAGTTCTACCATGGAACGACCCACATATACGTTTTTAAAAAAACAGCGACTTACTGTGATGTTCGTACAAGTGTATGGCACATATTTAGAGTGTCATTCCGCAATACTAAAATAACCCAAGGAGATAAATCTTTTGCAATACGAGCTTGATTATTAGCGACATCGGGACTTTATGTATATAGAAAGCATTAATAAGGGTAGCAGGCGTATGCGTTATATACGAAGAAGTACATATAAAATAAGAGCCGCAGCAGGAAGAGAGAGAGAAAGAGGATATTCAAACTGTTGGAAGGATTCAAAACAAATTATTGTGAAATGGAAATTGTTCCATTGTCGCCTATTGTGGATGGAAAAATGTACGCAAGATATATATGTAGAATTGTAAACACTATAAAGTTTGAAAATTAGGTCGTCATTGCAAAAGTCCAAGAGAGCGAATAGTATATATAAATATAATTATATATTGTGTTCACACATTTTTAGCTATATTTAATGTTGTACACACGCTCTAAGAAGAGTGCAAATAAATGGATGATGGAACATATAATATGGAATCTAAAAATGACGATGACGTACACACTTGCAGTTCAAATTTCTCCAGAGAGCGAACAATCACGTTCCCATTATGTGTTTGGACTTTGCTTTAGAATTGATGACAGTCGCAATTATGTTTCTGTGAATATGTATGCTTGTCTCTCTCACTTGTTCTCTCTCTCCTGCTGACTGCTGTGCATAGAAACTTCTGTAACAATAATAATTATACTATTATAGAGACTTTTATTGTATAATAAGCAAAGCTGTAGTTAAAAATTTTATGAATACTCCAACCGGAGATAATTTTCCAAGGGGGAAAACCTCTGGATTTTGTATGTATTACTGTATGTGTAGCTATACTACCCACATAGGTTATATAAGCTTGAGAGTAATTTTGCAATCCACCGACGAATCCACTTGAAGCACAAAGCCATGAGTCATGGAACAGGCTCGAATAATATCTTACACATGTATATACTTACTTGTATGCGTTTACTTGGAATGGCAGCGCTAAAATATTCTTTAGCATGGATAAAAAAGACTACATGGTGAATAATGTAGTTTACAGTGATGGAATATTATGGAGAACTGCTCCACGTCACACCGGCTTGTCGAGACGGGTGAAGAAAACGTTCCATTTGCAAAACTTGAACGCATGTAGTATACCCCCTTTAGGGATATTTCATCATCTGTAATTTATAGTCCGATGCTGCCTAGTCTTATAGACACAAATCTTTGCCAACAATATTTAAATACGCATTGCTCATCTCCACCGACAGTTTTTATCCCTTTTTGTACCAGTTACATAAACTGGCATCCACGAGCTGATGGAGAAATTTCACTGGAAAGGAAATGTCCGCATGAATTTAGCCTTGGCACTTATCTATATGCATTGTGACATCACTTCTGTATACTCATCATCGAAATTCTCCATCAGTTATGTATGCACATCAATATGGAAAGTCTTACATACATACACGTCTATTGTTACTTGTATGCAGTGTTGTTGTGCTTATTATACTCTTACTGAGTACATCATAGTTAAATATTACAACAAAAAGTTACGCAAACACGTCAGCAGCAGTGTGAGTAACCTGAATTCTCATGAAACGTTTGATTTTTGATTGCTCTTGCTGGAAACGTTTCTGATTAGATGATAATTCATGGAGGCAGCGAATCAAGTATGGCGTTCGAAGCATAATCTCTGATTTTCCAGAAAAGCTTCTCTTCATTTCTAAGTAAATAATAAGTTAAAGACATGGGAAATTTCTCAATGATATATAATAAAGCCATTATCGTTAAACATTCCCATGGACAAACCAAATAAAATTATTATTGATCTTGTACGTTCGGCAAGTTGATTGATTTAAGTAATATGTCACTTTACTGAGACAAAGAGTAAGGATGCAGAATCACGTGTTATATTTAGATATCAGTTACTCTTTACAACGATATACAAATATGGTACTTATACAGTTATACGTTCACAAGTTGCTACATTAAATAATATCCCATATAAATACGGCATTGACGTACATATAAAAAGCGTCACCATATCACAATAAATACTTTTGCACATCAAGTAATTATGTGTTCCTGAATGTCCCATAAAAATGATTCGTAATACTGCAGGGAAGGATGTGGAATGTAAAATGTATTAGAATAGGTACTGGACTGCTTATTAAAATTCATAATAACATAGATTAAAATATTATACGTATATAATACATTGTGCATGTACGTTGTGCATATTATTTATTTTAAGCATACAGGCTATAAAAACTGATGAACGATACAAGTTTGTAACACACATACGACGTAATTTCTCTATGATCTATAGATGAATGAATGTAACAGCAGTATCAGTCAAGCAGTTTATTGATCAACTTTTGTCACATTGCTTATCCAGCAGCAGCAACAGTGTTTGACCTGTGATCGGCAAACATTATTTGTCCATAAGTATATCACAGTTTATATTTAATCCACCACAGCCATGATTACATTGATACAGGCCAAACCAGAATCCAGAACTATTTGTCCTTTACAGGATTCATTGACATCAGTGACGTTCCTATAAACACTTGATTTTTTATACTCAAGTGGATACTAAATTAAATGCTTGTATACATACATGCATGGATTTCCAGTAGAAAACATTTTACATCCAACAAACAGTCAAAGAGCAGATTCTTCAAAGCGCATATTAATTATCATCACCGCTCATTGCCAATGGACTAATAAAATAATCACTGCTACCAGCTGACTCCTTCATTGTGCTGAATGTGCACTCGGCAGGATATTTTAGTATCAACAACACCTCATACATACACACAAGAGTAATTATATTATACTCCAAGGCAGATTACTATTAACAGTCATGAGAGATGATGAGAGGAGGGAAAAGAAAGATCGTGAACTCTGAAATCTTGCGCCGTGCCCCTGCTGCCTATAGCTTCACGTACCTCAACCGGAGTCACCGATTAAAATAATCTTATCAGCCAAAGCTGGGTAACTTGATTGAAAACAGGAAAAGTTTGTAATATTAATTACAATTTATTCTCTCATGCTCATCCCTCTCTCCGTATTTCGTATTTATCGAAGAAGTTAATAGGCTCGGGCAATTCCTTGTCTGCTTTAGCGATATTACAGTATGTGTATTACGTGTAGATAGTAAGGTAGTACAGGTAATCTCATCTACGGCAATTCCTGTTCATCCTTAAGGTGATACCCAAAAGCAAGTAAAACATCTGTTTGCTACAGATTACATGCCCCTGACTATATGCAGATTCTGGGATTTACAACGGTTAATATGTATGTAGATACTTGAATTACTACGGAATGGCAATGCGTGTGTAGATATTTGCATTGACATGAAGCTTACTTGAAGACACTTGCATTAATCATTATAGAAATGACCACATATGACTGTACAATAGGAACGGCGTTATACTGGAGAATCAGGCAGAAATTGACTTGTCGTGTCGTATCAAAAATACCATCATGCAAAAGTTCATCTTTTCCTGCAAATGGGTGGAATGGCCATGCTTTATGACGTGTGCCTCCTACCTACTTTACTCAGGCATTTTTAATGTTCTGTGACATACACACATACTCGACATCCCATATATAAAATATGCTGGACCTGAGGAGCAGCACGATGCGAGAGAGTTCATCCCTGATACGAATGCCATATATAGCCATTCTAGTTAAAGATAAACCTGTTCATGGATACTACACACCAAGTTAATGCTTATTCCTATAAGATAAATATTACACTACAAAGATATATACGCAACTACTATCGGTTGAAGGATAGTTAATTGCCCGACCGCTTCATAAGTAACGATACGATACGTAAAACAACAGGAATAAGATGCTTCACCCTTGCCCGAAATCCATCCCAAGAATATTACGCACACATTAAAGCGAGACCCACCTGATGATAAGACGAACGTCATGTACGCGTACCATCATCATTGTATTCGCCATTATATATGCATGCCTTATAAATGACAACATTATATGCATGCATTATTATATGACAACGAACCTCTGGTACATGCATCGGATCCACTGAACTTGAGTCCATGCCGGTAATAACCTTGCAAAGTTATAAATTCCAATTGTGTTTAATGCCCTATAGTTGTTACAACAGTGTTTGGAAAATCGTCTACGTTATGGACACTAAGTTTAAAAAGCATTATAAATGCCAAGTTCAAAAAAAATTGCGTCAACGTGTTCTCAGAGTCAGTTCTATTCCTGAGGCCACTAATGCAATAATAATATCAACGGGAGGATCTGGTCTTAAGCCAGGAACAAGATGGTTACATAGCCAAGACAGGAATAGGTTGGTCAGATAGCCATGAATATAAGCTGGTCATATAGACAGGCCAGTAATAATAATATGGTTATTGTCATACACAGTCAGGCCAGGAATACACTGGTCATATAGTCAGATCAGGAATACGCTGGTCATATAGTCAGATCAGGAATACGCTGGTCATATAGCCAGATCAGAAATAAGCTGGTCATACAGCCAGGGCAGGAACAAAGGTGTATAGATAGCAGAGCATAAATTATTATTGCCAAGCTGATGAGACTTTTAAGTGCGAAGCTGTTCTGCGTGTACATACCTGTATATCGTCTGTGCATGCAAAATCAAAAGGTAAAAAGCGTTGGATACACCGTAGAGCAAAATATGAAGCAACCTGTGTGCCGGTGTGTTATAAGTAAAGCGCTCATACATATGGGGATTGTATATACACAAGATCCATCATTATTATTGTGAAGCATTCGCTGTCCACCGCCACCACCGCACCACCAAGAAGAGCAAAAGCAACGTCCTGTTGTATACTTATGTTAGTTATTGCAGGTAAATACTAAGTATCTTATACAACGTATAGATGTATGTATATGTATGCAGACGAGAAGCCAAAGCCCTCTGGAAAGATTTTTTATTCGAAACTTGTCCAGTTTGTTGCTCCCTAGCTTCCAATTGAATCCTAGGAGTTCCACTGTTCCGTATGCTGACTTTTTAGTCTGAGAGTTCATTTCATCCATCTCTCTCTCTCTCACTGACTCCGTATCTCTCTACTATGCTTATACATTGCATACTACAGTGCTTTCTGCTTTATTGCAAACTCTTACTACAGCGTCCAAACATAATAAAATATACAAGAGTACAGGAGAAACTTGCAATATAACCGGAGGTTGATGCTGATAAAGTAGAATATGCGTTCCTCCTTTATTTTTTTTCCTTATAGCAAGGGGTGTATGTATATACTAGGTGCGTGCATACCTCCATGCTTACAACATTATTATCCTCCTGCTCACCAGTGGAATAAAATGAATTGAGTTCAAATCTTTGAGGTTACGTTCTTACACACATACATTCTCCATTATTCTATCAAGTCTATGGACATACACTCCATGCCGAGCCATTTGAAGAGTTGAGAGAGAGAGAGCGAGGTAAAAAAGATATGAGAACTGCCTCTAACAACATCCTTTTCAGACTTTATACTTATTGCTTTTTGGTTTGTTGTAAGTATATATACTGAGAGACTTGAGATACAAGTGGCAGATCAGCAGAATCCTCCTCTGGCACTACCCACTCTTTGGGATTTTGGCCCCTGTTCAGCTCCACTAATTCTTCTTGTGTCTCTCTCTCTCGTTTTCTTCCCATTTTCCTTCGTCTTCTCACATGTTCTCCAATGCAGAAAAACTAGCAGTTCACTTCCCCACACTTTCAACAACAGATACACTTTTTTAATGCTATTATAATCAGGCTGGACTGGAAAGTTTACATTTTTAGTCCTCTGCTTTTACCTCAACTCACATATTTAGCAATCTCACAATAACTGTTTTATTCCAACTACTCCAACGCTCCACAAGTCACCTGCGTTACAGAGTAGTATTACACCCTGAGATATATAGTTTCTATATTTTATTACTATAAGGTCCCTTATCAACCGTACGTTTTTGCAAAAAATATTATTCCAAGCATTTCTATATATAACTACCGTGTGGATAAGTATACACTTACCTATTATAATCTTTTTTATCATAAAGAATACAGGGAGGAACAATTATCATCGCTATACTTTTACCATGGATCTACAGCTTAGCTAAAAATTGTACTATATTGTTTTAAACACATCAGCAGTCGTGTTAATGCGCACAAATATGTCGATTCGATGCAAATCAGGGACGTAATACCAGCGAATTGTTTATTACGCCGTGGCTTATGTCGACATATTTGCAAGGATGAAGGATCTTTGGAAAAATATTTTTAAAACCAGGACATGCATTTTTGGAATGATTTTCATTAATTTTGCAAATATTTTGTGCATATCCATCTCCACGACACTAATAATACTTTTGTGCATATTTGAACTCATTGTTATCCGCTTATGGACATTACCCGTTAATTATTCATTTATTTATTATAACGGTACATGAAAAAGGACAAAAATGCAGACACTTCTGGACTTGTAAACAAGCCTCTATAGATTCCTGAAGGTGTATATGCAGGCATTTCTGGACTTGTAATAGTTACAAGATGCTGACATATCTGGACTTATTAATAATAAAGAAAAATGCAGACATTAATGGATCTATTATTGAAAAAAATTTAAAATACGCCATCACAATTGCGATGGGAAAGTATACTAATTCCGTAAATATCTGTACTACTGCATCTCATAGTGTGTCTCCACTCACGACAAGCATGGACAATTTAAGAAATTTTCAGCATGTGAATTATTTGAAGCTACATAAAAGCTGTGGATAAGTGTATACAATGCCGGAATGTAACCAGCACACAGGAGGTATAGATCATGGAATGGCTGGCACACACGAAGGGGGGATTCTCTTCGGTTGATTCACATCATCCATGCATTTCTTTCAAGCTCTCAGAATCTCTTCTCCGATGAATTTGCTCAGAGAAGAAAATTTTTGCTTCCTTTACACTTCCTTTCCTTATGGCTTATTGTATATTATGAGTACGTGCACAAGGCTTAGTAAATATGAGTTTATACATATAGTAAGGTTCATCCCGGAGTGTACAAGTACAAGCCTTGTACTACAAGGCTTATTGAATGTATACACAACTCTGGCTTCTATATTGTATGAATATATATCTAATATATATATATTAGATAGGAACATTGGCACTATATTGCATGGTACTATATTGCATGAATATACACAAAGTTGGCATATATATTGCATGAATATACACAACGTTGGCATATATATTGCATGAATATACACAACGTTTGGCTTTTGCTTTTGGCTTAAATATTGCATATATAGAATTGAGTACAAGTAAACTACACGTTAAATATCCACACATTCAACAGGAGAATCCACAAGAAACATATGCGAGCATAGAGGTTTTCTAATGGCTTATGGGTTACTCTTGAGTCTTGACAAGAGAAGAGAAGACCAACAAAACACAGGACGGGACGGGAGGATGGAGAATATATGTACGAAGGAATCGCATGGCTTCTCGCTCTGCTTCTCGGTCCTCTGACTTATTATTATTATGAGGAGAACTGTGTATCCCAACTGGTATGCACTATAGAGGATCATTCCAAGAGATTCCCTTCATGCTGTGTATTTTGTAAAGTAAAAGATGTTCACATATACCTCTCAAGTATGTACACACAATTATCAGCATACACCCTCCGTATCTTTCAATATTAAATAAGCTTATGTCTTTTAAGAAGTCTTGAAGGAGTCCATGCCATGGTTATATGGTATTTAAAAGGTGGAGAGAATTATAAAGTGCTTGTGTGTGTATAGTACTGGTGTGTTGTATACATGTGTACAGGAGATAGAGAGTTGTTGGAGGCAAAAAGAGTGTGAGTTGAGTGTGTATGTGAAGTTATAGACCAAAGCCATTTCCGTCCCTTTCTCCAGCGATGAGAGCAACTGCCTGCTGAACTTGGTACACTGAGCGAAGTGACTCAGTCAGAGTCTGCAGCTGCTAGAATCCGCACCGCATCCGCCCGTGTGTGCAATTGTTATATATTTACTATTATATTTTCTTTTAATTTTTTTTCCGTTTCGTTTTTATTTCTCGGATTTGGTTCTTCTACGCTTCCACGGTATCAAAGTAAATTATACCTATACATCACATACCACACAAGTATATAATATTGAGACTCAATTGATTTATACGCAAATTTTATGGAATCTACACAAATTTACTTTACAATCCGCGATATAAACACGAAATTTACTATACAAACTGCGATATAAACGCAAATTCTACTGTCCGCAATACAAACAGAAATTGTACCATTTACGTCCTAAACAATAATAATTTGTAATTATTGCAATAATAAGAATCCACAAGTGATTCCAACCAACAGTTAGTTTTGTTTACTCTACATTGACGCTGAAAGAAACGCTGATAGAAAGAGCGAGGAATTTCGAATCGCTGTATCCAGCAGATTATTTCCCCGCTCTCTCCGCTCCTGTTGTTGCTATTCGTTTGAAAGCTCGCGACGAAAATTCCTATATGAGTGCGCTGCAAGAACACCCAATTGCATCATTACATACAACAGATTCTTTTTTGGTTATTTGTGTATTCGGCTGATCCTGTGGCCCCGTCACATTTTATATATCTTCCGTTCACGTAATATACAAGGGGGGATATAGAGAGACGTCCGTAATTATATACTCGTCTCTCTCTCTCTTTCTCTCAATTCTGTCTCTCTCTCTCACTAAAACCATCTGTGTTGCCTGAACACAGGAAGTCTCGGCAATATATTAGTTACAGTACAGAGAACTCTCTATGGTGTACATGAACTGACTTGACTGCTGGCAACGAAAAAGAGAGAGAGAAAAAAAAGGAAAACCAGCCTGGAGTCTGGAGAATTGTGCTTCGTTTTATCCAATTTTCACAAGGATTTCAACTTTTTTCTCACAGACTGTCTGGTTCCGGAGGACGGATTTAGACCATAGGTATGTTCAACATTTGGTTTTTCACATTTTTTTTGTCTTTTCTCCTTCCTGGCACGTCTTCTTAACGATACCATCACCACCACAGACCAGTCCTGGATAGTTGTCTAACTATAAAGAGCTATCATGGCGGATGGAAAATCCTGGTTTTCCATGATTTACCTCACTGTGTGCAATTATTTTCAAGGGTATTTTTGTTTTAAAGCTAATTATTAATTGATTTATGAAAGCATTTTTTGTTTAAATGATTTTGGCATTTTTTAAATGTTTTTTTCATGGTTTCTCTTAATTAATAGTTTAGCTTAATTTGAAGGTTTTTGGCATATATGTTATGGTTTGGTGCAATATATTTGATCCAAAAGATTTTTCAGGAAGGAATTCTTATATGTCAAGATCAGGTTCCAGGTTTATAGGGATCGTGGGTGGCTGGAGGTTCGGTTCGGTTTTACGATTTGTAGATGTTGAATCAACAGGTTTTTAGTGTTTTTCCTTCGCTCTAGATTCTGTACAACAGTTTGTTTGGGACTTTCGGAGCTTTCGTTCATCCTTGATTTTATGTATAAATATTGTTGATTCGGCCCAGAATCTAAACTTAGAGTGGGGATGTTCATTTCGTAATATTGTTAATGTTTTATATTTTATTCTGCAGCGCTATATCTTGTGCGTTCTAAAAGTTTTATAATCTTAGTATTTTGCTTAGTTTACAGTTAGTGGGTGGAGTTAGTAATTCTCATTATTTTAAAAATATCTAGGAGGTTGTTTCTGATTCCTATATTTTTACAGTTCATGTTTTAATTATTTCGAAATTCACTTATTAGCTCTTGCATCCTGCTGAGAGCGCAATGGTTTATTGCAGCAATATAAGTATATATAGCGATTGTTACAGATTGCCAGATCGTTAGATTCAGAGTATGAACTATGACTAATTGTTGGGATCAGAGCACTGATAAAAGGCTTTGGAATGTGTGAATTGGGAAATGAGTGCATGGAAGCAATCTCGTAGAGAATCAACAAGTTGGACAATGGTGAAAACCCTATTAAAGTGCCTAGAGCTACACAGCCGCGTATAGTGTATTATCCTTTTGGGAACAGCTTTTTTGGAAAAAGATTTTGACACAGCAGAAGATCATCATGCAGTATGATTTTTTATGTGTTAAAAGTTGTTGTGTGTAAAAAAAGAAAAAATAGAACGTTGACTTGGAGAAGGATCATTTCATAAGGTATGCACGCTTAGATATCGTCGTCCTTGTACATATTGAACGTGACACATTTATTTTTTGACTTCCAATTCCATGATATGAGATATATGCCAAGCAGAGAATCGAAGCTTTATTTAGGATCACATCGACGAGCTTTGGGAGGGTGAGTGGAAGAGAACGGAGGAGGGATTGTTCGAAGAAGCACAACACACAGGATAAATAAGTAGGATCAGGAAGGACATTAATTGAATGCTTCATTATAATTTACTTTTTTAAAAAGAGCGAGTATGCTTGTGCTTTATGGATGGAGACTTTGGAAAGAAACGCTTGATAAAAAATAATAAGAGAGGGTGAGAATGGAGAAACGAAGGTAGATGGAAAGATAATAATTTTGTGTAGTCATACCTGTGTAACATTATGTAGGATAGCACATTTACAGACTTTTGACTGTGCATACATAAGGAAGACATTAAAAGTACAGGAGAGAACATCTGTACACATACATGAAGTATGCTCAATTTTTCACATGTGCATAAGTCCTTAAAGACTTATTGCTATACTAACCGCCTTTATGGTCTGTGTTGTCTACTTGGATATTTACTTCATGGAGTTTCTTCAACGTCTTTACTATTACCGAATGATAGTTTATGGTAGAGAGAGGCTATATATTTTATCTTAATACATATGATTTGTGTATATATGTATAAACCTCCGTCATTATATGCAAGTATAAGCTGTTAGTGTGTACATTTTTATATATAGCAAAAAAATTCTTTTCAAGTAAAGTGGTGAAGGGGTGTAGTGTATAGTACCGTAAAGGAGGTGGATTTTTCGATTGCAAACTCTCTTGCGAAGATGTTGAAGCTCTTGAGGTCTTTAACCCTTTCCATTCCTTTGCTCGGCAAGTTTTCTTGAAACTTATTTCTCTCTCTCTCTCTCTTCTGTTCGTCGTCTCTGCTCTCTGTTCAGTGGGTTGTTTTGTCCGTACAGTTTGCTATCTTTTATGTGCATGCTCCATGTTGGGAATTCTCAAGACGTTTCTTAAGGGGGAATGTCGGAGTGTCTGTTGTGGTGACTTGAACACGTAGATAGTTTGCTGTTATTGTGATTCTATTTACTATGACGACGAGGACTAAGAACGATGACGATGACTATATACCTGCCTGAGAGAACAGGAGGTAGTTTTTACATTGTGGAGTCGTTCTCCGTGTTCTTCTTATATGTAGACCATGGCAATTGGCAATTTTATACCTAACTGCAGAATCCGTTGGAGAATGAATCATGACGATGAGATCAAGAACATTGAGAGAGTTTTTTTTTTCTACGTACGAGAACGTTTCTCTATGAGTTTCCTGTATATTATAAAGTATGTACTCTATTATAGTAGTAGTACATGGTAATGTGAATCCCCCCTTCACTATTTAATACTAGAATACTCCTCTCCTGTCTTTCCACCTCGATGCCATTATACCTGCTAAAAAGATGCCGAGCTGAAACAACGATGAAGTTTTTGATATCTAGGACACTTGACACCTGCATGATATTTCTTGATCACAGCTTTATCTGGAGGGCTAAAAATGTGTGATGCTTCCATTTCCAACTTTGTTTTTCATTATACACAAGGCTAAAACTGTTTACAACTACAGTCAGAGAGTCCCACATGCCAACAGCCTCTTCCATTCTACAAATACACTCGATCTTTGACTATACGGGATATAGGATATTGGCTACATCATCGTACTTACGAAAACATTCGCATCACATATATGGAGTAGTTCACAGGAAAAAAATACAGCAGGAAAATAACAGTGAGAGAGCGAACTAAACTATTTTAGCATACACAGTATTTTTGTTCATATGTATATAGGGTTAATGTTTATAATAGCGGATTGGAGATCTGCTGCGTGGAAAAACCTACTTGATATGTATATATTTATTAGATCGAAATTAGACTCTTGCACAGTCTGCTAGTGCATAGATCGCTCAGAGCGTGGAAGCTGGAATTGGAACATGGAAGGCTAAACGGGTACATCAGCTCTCGATGCTGCTGGATGTCTCATCGCATATGCAAATAATCAGAACGAGGAATTTGCACTTCCATACCTACACAAGAGATATTCGTTGTCTGTGTGAGTGTGTGAATACAACGAATATCTGTACCTAGCACTGGTTTTTAAGCAGCGTCAACGTCATATGTGTGTTGTCATCAACAAGCTACCAAGTCTGAATGTAAATCCTGAATGTATGTTCCATTTTCCAAGTACGGTATACTTGACGTTCAAACGTATCTCTTTCTCTTCTAGTCTTGTTGTTACGGAACTTATTAAGTCTGTCAGAAAGCTTCGAGACTACTGTGAGTATTATAGAATCATGTCACATGTACAGCGTGTATCTGCACACGAGTGGAATTGAAGGAAATCACGTTATGGAAAGGAAGAAGTACTATTTCGCATGTTTTCACATTTCTCAGAATTGTAGCGCGATTAGGTATTCTTCGCGGAAACCACTCATTACAGAAACATCTGATCGATTCGGTAGCATAAATGCCATGAGAATTCCTTGTGCATAAGGGCGTGTATAGTTTTATTTTGCATGGAACAATCGAAGGATCGTGGAACAATATACCTTATATAGAGAGGTATATAGGCTGCATACATATGCACAGGTAGATTTTTTCCCTTTAAATTTAATGCCCTTTACTGTTGATGTTATGAGTCTCGTTTACTTTCAGACTCTACCTCTTTAAAGGCATACACCTCATAAAGTGTGTGTGTGTGTGTGTTGGCCTGCCGTAGTACGACTGACTGTTTTGTTGTACTACGGACACTAATGTACAGTCTGCATATCTAAGACTTGCAATCAGAGATGAAGAAAAGTTAAGTGGAAATCCTGCTGGAAATGGAATGAACTCTGTCGTGTGAGTTTCTGTGTGAAATGACCTATGATATACTGCTCAAGTACCTAAAACCTAACTGGATTTGCAAGTTTTGCCACTCCATTCCTCTCCAACTTCACCACCACCATCATCTCCATAGGCATATCCATGCCAGGCCAGACCAGGCCATTCTCCGTGTCTATTCTTCTTTTGCATTATTTTATCCTCGCGGCTGAGCCAACAACACAGACACACACACACACATAAATAATATAGAAGCGGTACACGTTATACTTAGGAGCAACAAGTAAAAAGCTTGTTGTGCTTCACGATTTTAAATGTGTATGTAAGTCCTAAGTACTAAGTACACTGACTCATTACTTCTATACTACTATAGATATGATCCAACAACAAGAACTTTAATGCCATTCAGTATACAAGCATCTTCAAAGCTTTTTTTTTCAATTGAGCATTGTTTCGTTTTATGGAACTACAAAGTGAAACAAACACGGCCTACAATGCCTTCTTATTCTTGATGTTGTATATAGTATCTACATATGGTATAGAATAGCTAGGGCACTTGATTGCTGCATCGCGAGTTCTTCATACTCTTCATCCTGGCAGCCTACAAAATGCAAAAGCTAAATAGAGGAATGAAATAAACGTTAAATAAGCTTTTTCCACCAACACTAAACTATCTCTCTATATATAAATGACTTTTATCTTAACATGGTTAACTTATTGCCTCCTATTGACAATACGCTCCTGCAACTCCTGCCACTATCCTCGTACAGCTTTGGAGTCTCTCCGTTAGCAAAATGTTATCGTCATATATACTCTTGAGCCCAACTTGCGTACATTGCCAGTGTCAGTTCAGTCGTCTATTGGGATAATAGTAGCACCTTCCAACTTTAGAAGTTTCTATAATAATAACAACATCAACATACAGACAATTATTCCTGAATTATTGATGTAGGTTGTTGTCATAAAATATAAATTCTTCATACATATCTGTAGAAAAAGTACTCTAAAGCCGTCTTACCCCCGTGAGTCTGTGAGCGTGTGTAAAAATACGTACAGTGTATGTAAGTGTCCTTCTATACTTATAGTTCTATTGCACACATTTTGTTTTAGAAAAAATTCAAACTTTCTTCATCCCCCAGTGTCCACATCCACAAAATCCACATACAAATTAAATTAGTGCTTATATCTCTATACAAACTATATACTTATATATGAGTATATGCATGGCGTTTTTTCCATAAATATAAGTACAACATCTATATATATATGACTATATCTACTATATATCTTATTATAGTACACACTGTTCATTATATTGGAAACCAAGTGCTACAAGCATAAACGTGTTCTTTATTATTATTGTATATTTATATATAAAAAAGCGTGTTCTGTATTTAACGTCTACTGGTCAACAATCCGTTTATTATAATTATAGTGGAATTGGATATGTGCAAATGTACACGTTTTTGAAGTTATAATACAAGTTATATACTATACCTATACTTACATATATATACATATGCATAAGTATATAACATCTATCCCCACAAATTACCAAATCCCTTAAAATCCTAGAAACTGGTAAGTGATTTGTAAAAATCTTAAAAATGCAAGTACAAAAATACACATAGGTATGTACATTATGGAAGCAAAAACTTTGTAACAGAAATGCTGTATACAAGTATACATATTCATTATCCGCGCAATAAATAAAAAGCTATACTTACATGGTTGAATATTAACAACAAGAAAGGCTGCATACAGGATAATAGCACAGAGATATACTAGAGGCAGGATACTAAAAATGTTAGCTTATTAGAAGTTTTATAAATATTTTAATCTGCTCATCATCAACATCAGCAGCAGCAAGGCAGCAACACAACAAGAAAACGTCAAAATCTCACAGGAGAGCTAAATGATTTAAAAAATGCTAAATGAACAACAAGCATACTACTGCAAGTAATATGACAAATATTAAATTATCGCTATGTAGACGATCTGCCATTGTCATTGCTCTAGCGTCTGTTCTATTGCTGCTCCTCGGCTCCTGCTATTGCAGATACTTGATGCTGTTATTGTTGTTGATGATTAAGATTAACTATACAGGGGATAAATAGTGAAGTATAAAAAGTAACTAATATAGTTAGTTTTTTTCCCTTGCTGTCAAAAGAACGGCATCATACTAGAACAGGTGACTCTAGTATATGCAAGCTCTATGGAGATACTTGCGAGATGAGATGAGGAACAGCTTACTACTACTTTGACACTTGAAAAGTTTTAACTGCACGGCCTGAATGGGGTCAATGATTTCATCAATGATGACAATATTTACAAATATATGGACTTTTCAAACCCGTCTGACCAAACCAAACCAATGTTACTTACTACTACACTATTATACTATACTATCGCTACTACTATTTCATTCCATGCAAGACATATATATTAGATTTTTTTCAGACTTGTAATTCCTATTTAGTTAACCATGTATAAGTATGTTAAGTTCCTCGCAAGCATACAGATGTGTCGTAAATGTGAAGGATAAATAGTTAAATGGGAATATGCTTAGAGGTATTATTGTTGCAGGTTGCAGAACTGGTGGTGATGGTGTTGGTGGGACAAAATGAGACTCTCATGGAATCCTTTGACTTCTTGAGAATCAACAGGTGTTTTTGTCCTGCGTGATCACATTTTTATAGCGAATATATACCGTAATCCTTATCGTTCAAAGTGCTCTCAGAGTCTCATCATCAGAGTCATCATCATGGAAGGAGTAGCGTTCTGTCAAGTTGACTAATAATTAATTGGAGTGTTCTTTCTCCTCCTGCAATATCCGCATTGCTTTGAAGTCCATCTGTATACTATTTAACTGTCTTTGATATTTGTAACACTTTATTTCTTTAGAATTTGTACTAAATTCAGTTCTTATTAGAAAGTCGAACAAAATCAGTTCTTCGAAATTCGTACAAAATCCATTTCTTCGGAATTCGTACAAAATTCATTTCTTCGGAATTTATACAAAATTCAGTTCTTCGAAATTCGTAACAAATTCTTCAAATTCATGTTGGGGAAGTGTGTTCGAAAGTTTTAACAAACTCATGTTTGGAAAGAGTGTTCGAAATTCATGTTGTGGATATTGAGGAAGTTCCGTAACAAAAATTGATGCTTTGGAAGTTTAAATTATCAGTTAAATAGTTTTGTTATATTTGTCAATTCTATTCATCAAAGTTCGAAGTTGTTTCAGAAAGTTGCAGGAGGTGTACCCGCAGTGTCTATAGTTCCAGAATTAATGTGCACTTGTGCAGTTATTACTTGACAATAGAGATAGAATAATAGAATTATAGATGCAAGGTACTGGTCTTTTAAGATTTCCGATCGATATGAGGTTAAATAGAAATATGTACTATTAACTCGCAACTAGTAATTAAATTTGATATATGTGGAACAATAATAATTACAAGAATTTTGCTCAAGTAGCGATGACACTGCATGTGTGTAGTAAAGCTGCCTTGAGCATGATTCATGTACTTTTAATAGAGGGAACGGGGAAGGCATAAGTTGATATTTGTAAGAAAGTTACGACGGGAAATGGTTGGGAAATCCGGATGTGGAGATTACAGTAATATTACATTCCATGGGGATATTTTTAATTAGTGGAAGTGTTCGGCAGAGTTTAGTTGGCGTTTATGGAGATGTAATCTGTTAGGAAAGTATCATCGTTGAACATTAAAAGGGGATACCGGGTGGTGATGTGATATTGTGATAATCGTTACTATTGTGATGATTGCAATAGTTAATATTGTGATGATTGATGATAGTAATACAGTTAATAATTTGTGATGATGTAGTAATTTAATAATGTATTATTGATGAATTGCAGCAAAAATTGCGGACAAAAGAAACTCCTTGGCGGGTCATTTGATCGCCTTTGCCATGGAGAATAAATCCCCAGGAAGCTGTAGTTCGATCATCAGTTCAAGTACTCCAGGACCTGGAGGGAATAATCTCATGAATAATAAAGTGGCTAATGGTGGGAGTCCAGACTCCACAACGACAAATTCCAGTGCTGGGGTCGGTAATCACAGTGCTCGTTCAACTTCTCCAACACCGAATATGTACAGCTTAAAGTGGAACACTCAGTTGCTAGCTTTACAACGATCTCTGGCCAATTTGTGGGACAACGGAATTGGCACCGATGCTGTCCTACTTTGTCAAGGAACTCCTCTCCCCGTTCATAAGATAGTTCTCACGGCTGCATCGCCCTACGTTGCCTCAGTTGTTCAAGTGAGTGTTGTTTCATCAACCATACCACCAGTACTATACTACTAATACTATAATGTAATATGCTTTCATTAAACATGTATGGATCAAGCAAATTAATATCTCTTGCCTCGCCTGAAATTCTCCTAAATCTAAATGTGGATCTTGCACGAGATCCGTCTGAATATTTGATGGGAGGAATGAATGGTCGGATGTAACGGAATGGATGGGATCAAGAAATTCTTCGATAACATTTTGCAGTTGAGGAAGATCGATAACTAGAATATTAGCAGAAAAAATAGCCTCCCTTCACATATGTTGAGTTGAATACAGTCTACGATATTATTTGTTAGTTATATAGACAAAAATCAATTTAATAGATCTGTAACAAATCAGACGCAGTTTATTTACTGGAATTATTTTGTCCTAAAATTGAGATTAAAATTTTGACTGGGTAACTGTTTGTATAAAGATGTGTATGTGTATAATGAATAATATTCTATTATTTTTTTTATATGTGATACATTTGTTTTGTAAGGAATATATACACAATCTCATTTTGTTTGGGTTCAAACATGATTTCTTTGGGTTAAAGATAATGGGTTTGAAATATAGAAGAACGGTTCTTGCAGTGCAAAAGCATGGTCTGGCAGATAGAGGAAGGAGAATATATTGGAATACTCGAAATAGAATAGCAGGGAGTTAATGTTTCATTTGATTGAGGATTTCATTCCAATGAAAGTTTTATTATCTTTGTTCTTATTTTTGTTTTCCTTCAAGTTTCCTTTTTTTTATATGCGTCGAAGAATAAGGAACTGGAAACTTGACTGCGTTTTGTTCCAGTTCCAAGTTCTTGTACAGATATACGGAATGACGATACGCAGAAACATTTATGATATAGCAGGAAAAAGAATCGGTACGAGTACTTGAGTAGTAGTAGGTTGAATTATAGAAGCCTGACTTAGTAGCTTGAATTTTTTCGTATAGTTTGGTCGACACTTTTCAGGCCGTACATGTAGGCACGTGTTGGACATGTATAACTTTCTCCATGATGACGTGAATTTACTAAAAAGAAGACTATTTTTTATGTGGTCTGATTTTAAAAATAGACGATGGCTCAAGCAGCCCATATGATGCCGGTGATCGTGGTTGACATCCCAGCGGAGGCTGGAAAAGCGCTGCTCAGCTTCCTCTACTGCGGAGAAGCTCACGTTCCTGTAAATATAATTCCTCATCTGGTTGTTGGTGCAAAATTTTTAGGAATCTCTGGATTTGGCGATCCTGTAAGTTCACAAATAGACATGGCATTTTCATTTTATGCGTAGGAGTTGGAGAGCCAACTTTTCCTTTGATGGTTGGCCTTATTTTTTTATAATATTTTTATCCACTAAATGTTCCGTATTTTTTATACAGTATGGAAATATGTTTTTCGTCATGGACCTTATTTTTACTTTGAATATCCTTGATAATGTTTTTCAACAAGTTAATATTTTATATTGTTTCGTCGTATTGTTGCATTGTATTAGCTAACAATCAAAGTTTAGAACAATATGTGCTTTTCTAAGTATTATGATTATGGTTTTATGTTATTATTTATTGTAAAAATTCCAGGGCGTTTTAGAGTCACTGACTGGAATGGTACCTGATCAAACTCCTCTCAAAGAGGCCTCAAATCAACAAGAGAGATACATGTCCTCGGATACTCATCATACTCAAAGCTACCCTGGTCCCAAATCCGAGCCTGGAGATTCTCATATTCCACATGTTCAACTGCCCATCATACCTCTCCCTTTGCCTTTGCAAGTGCCTTCTCATCTCTCCTCATCAGTACAAATGAAGAAGTCTGCAGCTATGATTGACCGACATGAACGGTCAAAGAGCAGGTCACCCTTTGCCACCCCTTCATCATATCTAAGTCCAGGTGACAGTGGCAATGTGCGAAGCAACAGCAGCAGTCCTTACAGTAACTCGAATGGCGCTACCAATCTGAGCATGAAGAAACAATCAACACCTGCTAATAAGGGACAGAGTACAAACAGAAACAATCGAGTCTTTGTAGGAACGAGTATTTTGGACAATTTACTTAAGAATCCCAGGGGACAACAGTACCCGGAACAGAATAGTAATAATTCAGCGAATGAAGCGAGTGACAACAATGATATGGTTCAGTACGAAGCCGAAGGATACATGGAGAATTCATCACAAAATCATCCTACTTACTACTACAGCCCATCCTCTGGAGCTGGTATCAGTATTGGTGGTCACTCTGTCTTTGAAGATGACGCCACTCCTATTGATATGACCGACACCGACCACGCTCCTATCCCAGCACAACTCTTAGAGCCTAACGTAGAGTATCACATCGGAAATGAGTTCACCGACCGGTTCGGCGGAATACAGAATCCACTGGCTGATCTTGCTAAAGTTACTGCTTCCATGCAGCAACAAGGGGGTGGGGCAAGTAAAAGGAGAGGAAAATCTACTGCAGCCCAGCAACAACAGCAGCAGCAAGATTTGGCCGGAAACGGTGTCGAGATTATTTCATCAACGGGCAGACATCCAGTGGATACTCCACCACCCGTCAAAATCAAAATCAAGAAGCCACCAGAGACGATTACTTGCGACATTTGTTCAAAACGTTTCAGCAATGCTTACAACTTAAGGGTACGTTTATCTGAATGAATATTTGCGAAATATTTTTTGTAAACAGTTGTCTACTTGTTGTCGTAAACACTTAACGATGTAAAGGATGACCGTAATAAATTGATTGAATTTATTTTACAGGTTCATATGGAAGGACATTCAGGTCAAGTATTTGTCTGCTCAGTTTGCAGCCATGCCAGCCGATCTCGTGATGCTTTGAGGAAACATTTTGCGTACCGACATAGAGAACTTTGGATATCCGGCATGTCTGCCTTTCGGAAGAACGTGCCCGGTCGGAAGCTAAGTATCTCAAAATCAAGTGCTCCGAATAACAACAACAATAATAATAATAATAACAATAATAATAATAACACAATTATGAAAATGGAAACGGGTGATATGGAATCGAGCAATGTGAACAATGGTGGAAGTGGCAGTCTCATCGATGCCAACGGCAACATTAATATCCGGGGCTCGGATGGAACACTCACAATATCTGAAGCATACCCAGAACAAAAGTGAATAGCGTTTAAGGACTATAACTATGTATTGCTTTAAGTATACTTAAAAATATTTCATTTAACGTATATGTACAGCTTTGAATATTTATTATTTATCTACATAAGTAACTAGCATCGTTGTCGTTCATCATCGTTCATTTGTAATTTGTTAGATCAGACCGGTTAATTGCAAAGTTTTAAAGCTAATCTAGTTGTGTCTTTTAGATTTATATTATGTTATTATTATTATTAGCACCTCTAAGTTTGAGATTGTTAGCTACTACACTCACTATATAATATTATTAGTTATAAAATAGTAATACAATAAATCCTTTAAGCACAATTTTAATTTCAATATACGATTGTACTATTGTACGCAATTTTTTAATAAGTTGCTTGTGTGTATGTGAGTGTGACTGTACTCGCGAGAAACCTGACAAGGATTGTCTATAATGGCTTTGTGTAATGAATTAAATGCATTATTTATTATTTTGCAAGCATGTTTTGTGCATTTCAAAAGGTTGTTCACAAGTGTTTTAAAATTTGATTGTTTCTCGTATTTGTACATAAAAAGTATTTTAACATTTAAAATGAATTATGATTATATAAGTATATATGGTCACCATATGTGTATTTAAAAGATAACAATTTAGCAACTTAATTGTAGTAGCTCGATGATGGTAATAATTCAAAAAAAAAGAATTTATCAAGTATATATGAAATTGCTCCGTCCCATCGTAGATTCTACATACTTTGAAATTATTAATGCTTCCACACACGGATTGAATAAGTGCCTTACAGCAGTGCCAGTAACCTCTTTAATGAATTTTGTCATGTAAAAAGTTGTGAAAGAGTACTGACTGTTCCAGTGCAACGAATAATAACATATTATATATGGTCCAGTGACTTTCATTTTGAGTCCTTTGTACAATGTATGCAGGGCTATATGTGAGAAAACGCAGCACAAATACTTTTGTGAACGACAATATTATGTAACAGTGTAATAATTCTACGCAAATACAGATAAATTACATCCGTAGATACTTGAAGTACATATTATAGTCTTCATACAATGTTTGATGACACTTGTACCAAATCGATGTATAATCAATGATCTTTAGAGTTCAAGTGTGGAAATCTATATTATTATGTCTATCTTATATAATGGACGTATCTTACAAATAATGACATATACGTCAATATGCGTGTAAATCATCACTTTTAATAATGTAATGATAAATCAACATATAATACACATGTTCAAAAAATGAAATCTTGTTTATAATAATGATTGTTTTATTAGTAGTGTTTGTATATGTGTACGTGTATATATTTATACGATAAATGTATGGCTTTTGTGAATCCGGTGTAGAGTTTACTTGTAAATCAACATAATATGATTGATGTTACATAAAAATTAGGATACATGATGATGGCTATTATAGAGTAATTAAATAAATATAGTTGTAACTTGTAAACCAAATCCGGTTTTGTGTGCTTAACTGTATTTTAAATATTGTGTGTAGTATTGTAAAAACAAACAAATAGATTTTATTATTATTGTACCAGCTATAATGATAATAATAATACCGTGGGAGTGATTTTGAATATTACCATTTTAAAGGAACGTGTTAACTACCGAATGTAGTCAGAACAACTCAAGAATCCGTACACGAAACTTAATCAATTGTGTGATCTATCTAATTATTTAGTAAAAATCAAAGTATATAGATATATTAATATATATATTTCTAGTATAGAGATAGATTTTAGATGACTCTAAAATTAATATTAACATTTGAATAATAATGTTCCTTGACATGCACAAAATGTCTTTAGTCGAACATTTCGCAAAACAACGTAAAATAACATTAATTTATTAACCAGCAAAGCGTTAAACTTTTGAAGCTGCCAAACTACATGTCTACATTTTTTCTACTAATAACGGAGCCAATATGTGCCTTCAGTTTTATATTGAAAAATAATAATAACGATGTGCTTCCAGATTCATGATTCAATGTCATCGGCGGCCTATACATTTACAATATTATAAAATACTATCTGAAAGTTTACAAAAATAAAATATTTTTTACAAACTGAAATATGTAGACAGGTAGTAAAGAAATGAAAAAAACGAGGAAAAATATCGCTTCAAAGTCATAGTTTGTAATAATACTGATGCATGCTATACGTGGCTGTGTGAATTATATGTAATAATAATAATTTGAAAATGTCCTAGTTTTTTTAAGTTTTAAAAATATTAGACTTTATATTTTAAAAAATTAACGGTGAAATGGAAAAGTATTTCTAAGTACCTAACTCTTTAATTTATTATTATTATTACAACTTTTAATGAAGAAAAAACTGCACAAATATATACATGATAAATAATTAAATCCTAAGAGCGAGTACGTGTGTCAAGTTCGTTACTGACAATTTATTATTTATACCTTCTATATATGATTAGCATATTAAAGTGTACACAGCAGCAGCGGGTACTAAGGGCGTGGAATACTTAGACCATCTAGGCTTCTTTACTATTTACACTAAAAATGATATTTGATCCTTTAATAATTATTTCAAAGCACTTGCTGGTTACTTAATGCTGTTTTGTCAGTGCTTAACCTATATACCAACCAAAGCAATAATTTTAAATGTGTTTTTAAATGAGTATATATTATTATTATTATAGAAATAATTCTCATGGACGTACCTTACATTGTAGCCGTGGTTATAATCATGTTCCGATTTTATTAATAAACGCTACTTAACTTTTACACCATTTCTCTTTCATGTCTATGAATTATTTGGGCATTTTTTTCTTTATATAATAAAATTTTAGTATACAAAATTATTCATCAACTCACCATAATGATCAACATTCTCAGCCGTTGTTGTTCGTAAGCTCGACTGGGCATTTTTTACCAATTTCAACGCAGTAGGGACACTTGGCTGATAACAAACTAGATACTTAATGTTGTAGTAATTATCATCAACATCAATTCAAAATTAAGAAAATCATTCTTTTAAAAAACACAATTCAAGGAATATTAGGATTAATAACTCTAAACGACTATACACGATTAAAACTAGTACTAATTGTTTTGAGTAAATCTATTCGTACATAAATGTATTGTTATTTTTTATTTCTATGTATTATTAATATTGGATTTTATTTAATTTTTTAAGTTGTAGCACATTGTTATCATTGCATCAACTAACGACGTATAAACCATGTAACTAAAACTGTATTATCAAAAAGGGCACCTCTAAACTCAACCATTTAATTGGATGACAACGAATGATGAATTCTGGTTGGGAGGAAGCAAACTTTGTTATTTAGTTATATTACATTACATCCACATTTCACTTTAGCAGTCACATACGAAGTTACAAAACTATCCTTTCATCGCGACATTTTTAAACACATAATTATAAAACGACGGTTTATCGAAAAAATCGAAGGTAAACGCAAATGCCTAGTATACAAATTTCTGTGAGAATGATTCCAATTAGTATAAGCTTATTGTAAATCACATTTAGGTACATTTTGCGAAGGATTTTGCGACTTCTTGAAATTTCTACATCTGTATCATCAAGTCTGGTCTTGGTTCTCAGTAAACTCTCTCGTTGTGTACCCAATTCACCGATGACCTCATTTCCGATCTGCTCAGTTTCAATTGCAACGGCAGTGGAGCGGGCGATGCTATCAGAAGTTCGCTCCAATATATTTCGGCCTTCTAAAACGACTTGTCTGGGGTCAGGCTTCCCACCCCTATCGATTTAACAATAACATCCATTATAAATCTTCCCTCCGGGTTACAATAGAATAATTTAATTGAAAGTGGAATCACAAATCCTTGAGCTCATTTCTTCATAATCAATTTATTGTAGGAAAAACCTTATGGACATACTAAGTGAAATACATATATCCGTAAGGACGGTCTTCAGTTCGTACATAGTTAAACTGTTTTTCCTAAAAGAAGAGTAATATGAGTACTGCAGCTTACCTTCCATCATTAATATTAGCTAAGACACTACGGAATTTGGCATTGATTTTTCGAACATCTTCGCGGATTTGCCTTGCTTTGGAATTCAACTCAGCTCTATATGGTTGCGGAGCCTGCCGAACCTACATGTGAAGAAAATGTAAAATATTAAATTGAACTTGGTTATTATCAGCGCATCAACTGTCATCGATCAACCAACTGATATTATCATATTCAAGAAATCTTCAAATAATAATAATCACTACTATGGAAAAGTAAACATTCGTTAGAAGTACTACTAAAGCCAATATTTGTAGTAGTCCTAAACAACACACAGTAGTGGTAGTAAATGATAAGAACATGTTATCTCTACAGACCTAATAGTATAACATCACATGATTCCAAAAATTTCCATTATTTTACTTGTTTGCTTGCGGAATGTTTTACAAAATAAGTACAACTTCATCATTTGATTTCCTGTCCCCTCTCGAGGCAAAAACTTTGTTGATGATAAACATTACAAATAGTATAGTTATAGTATATTATAAAATACTCGTAAAATTAAAATAAACTTATTATGCATTGTAAAGTAAACCGTCAACCAACCTCGGAATCTAATTGCTGGAGCAGCGATTGTGCTTCATTCAGTGAATCTTCAATAGAACTTATAATTTTCTTCCTGACCTCGCCATACCCTGTGGAATCTGTTGAGCATATCGAAACAACGTTATTAATAAACTTTCACCTATCCCTACATATAAGTATATTAAATAATTCTTCCCAGTACATACGCCCACACCCCCATTAATACCACAAAAATGCAAAATAAATATAAATATATACACATACTTAATTTGTCAATTCTTTTTTCAATGGCCTCATTTAAGTTAGCGATCTCCTCTTCAAGAGTCTCAAACATTTCAGAACTCATTTTGAACATTTAATCCTTTGAGCTTCAAAAACAGTTAACTCATATAAACCCAGACGAATCCAATTGAACCAAGACCAGGTATTTTTCCACTTCCTTCCAAGATTATCTATAAACGAGCCAGCTGAAATCACAAAAATAATATAGTTTTATACAAATCTAATTTTCCAGAAAGTACTTGTAAGCTCATATAATATACAAACAAGGTATCACATCACTGTATAAAAGGGAAGGTAAATTGCTTCACTACGGCATAATTATATTTACTTTTACTTCGGTCATTACCACTTCAAAGAGCACAGGTCAAGCAAAGCAACCAAATTATTTGAGGAGTTTAAAGAGATCTGGAAATCCAAGAGCCAGGATGAAGCTTGAGCTATAATCTGCAATATATAGGCATAATACACAAAAAGTAAACAAATTTATTCAATGTGATTTTGATCTGAAATCTTAAAACTTTGTTTTAATTTTATTTGTTTCTGAAACTCTCATTTTAATAGTGTTTACTTTAATTAACAATGAATCAAAAACGTCAAAACAATATAATGGTTAGTTTTTTACTACACCTTTAGAATTAATTTAGAAATTCAAAATACTCGCTTAAATAATAATACATGTTAATAATACAAAAATTGACACAACAACAAATACAAAAATAAACACAGAAAATCATGCAAAAGGAATACAAAAATTATTATAAAAATTAATACAGAAAATAAAAGGAATACAAAAATTATTATAAAAATTAATACACAAATTTACACAAAAATTAACACACAAATTATTACAAAAATTAATATAAAAATTATTACAAAAATTAATATAAAAATTAATACAGAAATATACACAAAAATAAATACAAAAATATACACAAAAATAAATACAAAAATAAATTCATAAATAGATACAAAATCTCATACAACAATTAATACAAAAAAATACAAAATTTAACACAATTAATACAAAAATAAATAAACAAAATTTAACACAATTAATACAAAAATAAATACACAAAATTTAATACAATTAATACATAATAAATACATCAAAATTTATTACAACAATTAATACATAATAAATACATCAAAATTTATTACAACAATTAATA